>JAPYYQ010000174.1:0-148322 GCA_030522585.1 Anagyrus pseudococci | reverse complement strand
TTACACTTTAAACGAAATTATAATCTCTGTATTGTAACTTAAAGTGACCAGATGGGGTTAAACCCCTTGGTTTAAATATATATAATCAATCAATCAATCTCTCTCTCTCTCTCTCTCTCTCGAGAAAATAACTCTCCCTGTCAGCTCGGAGTTATTTTGTCCCCCCAAGCCTCGCATATGCATATATGACCGAGAAAAGGGCCGGGGTGTAGTACGTTAATACGCTGGCTGGATTCATTCAGGCGCGCGCGGCGTGTTCTCGTTGCGTTCTCGGGCTTTTATATTTATAAACAGCGTCTCAGTCGGTCGGTCACAATGGTTATTGTTTCGGCGCTTGGTATTCCTCGAGAGAGAGAGAAGAGAGGGTGTGGGAGACGGCGGGCAAGGGGGGGAGGAAGGGGTCCTGTTTATGACACATTATGCAAAAGCGCAGCCGATAATGTGTTGCATATACACACGCGCGCGCGCGCGCATGTAAGAATAAGAGTGAGAGAGTTCGCAGGAGAAAGAGAAAGAAAGATAGAGAGTAGAGAAGTGGAAGGGGCAAAGATGCTGGGCGAGCTCCATGTGCTTAGCAGAGAGATAATCTCGTGGTAGCGGGCACGCGCAGCGCATTGTGCGCCCCGCGTCGATGCTCACAATGATATCCCGAGCTCTCTCCCTCGAGTGCCTCGCGCGCGGATTAGCGGCACTGTATAAATCATCCGGGAGCCGTTGGCTCGCTGCTGCTGCTGCTACTCTGGCACCTATATATGTACGCCGAGATAACTTGGGCGCGCGCGTGTCTGCTATCTGCCTGACTACCGCGCGCTCGCCCTCTCTTGCTTGATGGATGGTTAAGACAATCTCTCCCCGCTGGATTTATCAAATTCTATTTACCTGACTTTTCTTTTCTTATACACTATACACGTATCCGATGTAGAGACAGGCCTGCGCTGTTTATCGTAGGACACACAGTAATGAATTGATTTTATGCTCGTGAGATGTTGAGCAACTTTTCAGACGCGCTTGTTTCAATATTAAGTGAAATGTTTCAGTAGTATTGTAATATAGACGTTACAAGCTAAGAATAGATCGCACTCCGAAGAATAGTGCAGAGACCAGTATACATACTCAATGGGTGAAATTTGAAAAAAAAAGGAGAAAGCGTTATATTTTAAAAATTCTCCGTATTCGTGTGTCCGTGAGGAACTGGATGTCGACACGTCGAGCATGTTCCCGATATGATATCTGGCAACGCGGCGTCTCGGATAATGGCGCTCCGATAAGCAAACTTGAGATATGCTACCGCGCGCGGCGAGCGAGAGACATCCGCTGATTTCCTAAAGCCTATAAATAAAACATGCTAATCTCTGCGTCTCAAGGATATACACCCTGTGCGCACAACAGCAAACTCCCTTGGAATTTCTTATTTGTCATAAACAACATATAATATAACACTTTGGTTTTGCAGAAGCTCGTTAAACGTGTATGTGCAGGATCAATCCGCACTCGAGACCATAAAGTTTACCGTGTATTCTAGGAATAGCAACGAAATCATCTTACTCAGCCTTTCTCTCTCTTTACCTTCGACGAAGGTACTACAAAATGAAAGAAAAAGCGAGAGAAGGGCTGGGAGGAGAATAAAGAAGATAAAAGCTAGGAAGCGGAATAGGGCTGTAGGAGAGGCTGGTCTCGTTTATTTCATCGCGCACGACGGGCGCACGCCGCTGCAGGGAGAGGGAGTAAGCCGGAGAGAGGCAGAGAGATGGAGTGTGGCCGAAGCACGCGCGGCGTCCCGCGAAGTAGAAAAAAATTCGAGAGCTCGGCGATTCGGGTCCGGGATATAGAGCGAGAGGATTATTATACCGAAGCTGTTGGGAGAAGACGAATTTTTAAGGGGAATCTTCCTCTCTCTTTCGATGCTTGAACCATTAGAGAGTCGTAAAGTAGGGTAGGAGAAGAGCGACTGAATCGTGGTTGCAGTTACCTGAATGAAATGGACGATTGATAGTGTTCGATATCTTGTTACGCTTTATTAAAAGTGTATTTTCGTTTCACCCGGTCGAATAAAAATTATCGACAAGTGTGGTATACAATTAATGAAGAACGATATGACTAGCAATTTTCTAAACGAAAGAGCATATCCGAAAGGTCGTTTGGAAAATCAAGCTAGGCAGGCACGTAATCAACAAGGCACAATCAAGGCGTCAAGCTCGGGCTGAATCGGATACTATCTGCACACCTCGTGTGTACACACTGCTTCATGCTCGGGCAGAGGCACGTCGCGGGATATTCCGAGAGAGGAGGGGGAGCGTCTATCGGACGAGAGGCAAGTGTGGGAAACGGACAGTCCCGAGAGCTGCAATCAAGATGACCCAGCTTGCTTAGGAGGAAGAGCAAACGCGATCCTCGTCGCTTGAATCAGAGCCCCCGGATGCTTGTCCTAAGGCCGTCATCGTTGAGACACGCGTCGAGCTGTCGCTCGGGTGTGCGACTGCGAATTCTGTAGTTCCTCCCTTCACGTTTCACACAAGATGGCGTCTATACATACGGTATACGATTTTTTATTTTTAGCATCTATCCAATATGGAAATTCGTGACGAAAATTGTAAAATGTTGTATTGCTATAGGGTTAGCAGTTTTCTTTTTTCGAAATACCAAAGTCCAGCCGAATGAATTCATTGTGTCTTTCTGTTTTTGTCGTGCTGCGCCAAGAGTAAAACCAACACTACCAGCCGCGTGCGCGAGGCTCACCGGATCCCTGTGTATATAGGCAGAATAAAAGCCAGCTCGAGTTTCGGCTGATTAAACCGCGGGCTTGAATACCGCGTCCATCGGGAGAGAGTGTTCGCACGCGCGGGGTCTCTGTCTTCCTCGCGTTTGCCTTTGCACAACAGGTTGCCAAATTAATTGGGGGGCGCGCAGGTAGAGAAAAGCGCGCTGGCGCTCTCTCGCGGCAGCGAGTAACTTTGGGCAACCACCAGCCCTTCCTCTCGAAAACAAAGTAATCGCGGCGTCGCATCGGCGCAAATGCACCGGCAAACGACAAAGTTGTGCGGGCCGGTTGCTAAGGCCCCGGGCGCTCTTTTAATTAGCGAGCATTGTGTGTGCGGGGGCAGCCCGAAAAGAGAGCGCGCCCCGGACGGGGGGGGGGGAGATGCGCGCCCGCGCTATCGCTCAACGAGATCTTATAAGCCGGGCGCGCGTATACACGCCGGGGCTTAATGATGCTATCGGGCCGCGTACAGTGCCAAAGCCGATCGCATCTCCGATACTTGCGCTTTCTTTATTTTTACTCGCCGCCCCGTGCTGCTCGCTCGCTCTCTGGCTCGATACACGCCCTCCTCCTCCCGCCTTCTCCTTTGCCTCTTTTTCTTCCTTGCATATACCTCGCTGGAAACGAGTAACCGTGCGCCCGTGGTATTGGCTCTTCTATTTTTCTCCCGGGCCTCTCCGCACGCGTACACTCTCTCCTCGTATTATACTTTAAGCGCTTGATATTATATTGTTGACTCGCGCTTTTGCCTGCCTCTATCGCCGACTTCTGTTTCTGCTACTGTCTATACGTGTGAAAAAGATTACTTTTTTTTTTTTGTTTTCTTGGGGGCAGAAAAACAGCTGCTCGGTGCTTCGACTCTTATCATTTTATATCTATCGGCTGACGAGAGTCTTCCATCTACGTATACGTATTTCTGTACTCTCTCGTAGCAGACTCGAGCAATCGTTCGTCTAATCTTGATAGCCGGCTGCACGTGCCGAAGAGTCGTGTCTACGGATAGGCCGGCTACTTGACGCCGCTTGCGCAATTATTTAACGCGTGGTTAGCCGTAAAAAAACGGTCTTATCGCCGCAAGATAAATATTGATATATTCTTCGAAATAACAGCAATAAAAACTCTGACAAAGTACGAAAACACTTGACGAATCGGAAAACGCGTAGTTTCTTCCTCTTTTCATCGCGACGCTTATAGACGTACTCTGACACGTGGTCAGGAGCGACCTGACCTTCTCCCGCTCTTTTCCATCAAATGTAAAAGCTCAGAGAAAATGAGGGGGCAAAAATAACCCCACTTTCTCGAGGAAGGGGTAAAGAGAGAGAAAGAAGTTGAAAGCCAAGGTGAGCGCGGGTCCGTGCATCAGCAGGAGGAGCATTGAACGTCAAGGTCCCGGGCACCTCTGGGCCGACGGCCGAGTCGGGGCGTCTCTCGTTCGAGGACTGTGGGAACTCGGCTGGCTTCTCACGTATATACACGCTGCGCCCGCGGACTCTGCACTTTGCCGCTCGCGCCCGCGCGCGTAATGCAATAGCTGTGCTCTCGAGAGCCAGCCCCCCTCACGGCAATTAGCTTCAATCTGTATTTTCTCCGAGAGTCGGCCCGAGCGGTCCCTCGAGCTTTTCCCTCTCTCTCTCTCTCTCTCGACACGCGACTTCCCTGTAAAGCCGCTTCCCTCCTCCTACTAGCGCTCCCGGCGTCATTTGCCTTTCCGCATCAACTTCCTTGTTGACTAATCAAGACCTGCTGCGACTGCTGCAGTTTCAAACTCATTCGATTCTTTGGATTATTTGCCTGGTATGTAAACGAGATTACGTGCGTCACGTTTTATCGTAATATTCATGCATTTTCACTGACTTTTACTATATTATACACTAATCGTGTTTGTTTTAACTTTTAGAGCTGTGTACACATCACACTCGGGGGATAATCGTTACGACGACTTGCTGACCTCGGCAGTACATCGGCAAGCAGCCAATACCGTTTGCCAAGCGCGCGATCGCCTGCCTGACTAATTATTTTATTGATCGCATCGATTCCCAGCCTCTCTCTAGGCCCCTAGACACCAAAGTCGATTGCGTTCGCGAATTAAATGGAATTCGTCGAAGAGAGAGAGAGAGGGGGGGAGGGTAACCGAACGATAGCAGCGTGTGTATACGGTTAGCGTAGTATACACAAGCGAGTTACACCGAGCGCGATCGCAATTTAAATAACAAGCCGCCCGGGAGATAAAGCGAAATGAAGCTTGCGATAGCCGCTGGTTCTCAGGAGAGCGCAGAAGAGAGCCGGAGACGCTGATTCCGATTGCCCGACGTCGTCGCGTGGTCCATCGATATTCAGCAGATAACCGCGCTCTCGAGTCCCCGCTCGTCGTCGTTGTCGTTGTTGATGAATTCAACGTTATAGCTCTCTGACGAGCGAGCTTTTTTCATCCAATTAAACATGCTTGTAAAGTCCGCCAATTTATCCGCTCAAAAATTGCCAAGCGAATAAGCCGGGCTCTCCTAGAGCTGCAGGCTCTTCGAACAAACATACTCGATGGTATTTAGTCGGAGCAAACGGTGCGCGTGTCCCATCATAAAGCGAAAATAACATGTTCGCCAACGACACGTACAGTATACACAGGTGTATGCTATAACGTATCGCGTTATCCGTAATGAGCGCTGCCAAGCACGTGGGCAACAAGTTCGCGTTACTCGCGCAGCGGATTATTAGCGATCGGCCAGAGATCGACAAGGCCGCGTCGAGTGCGTACTAGCTGATTACTATTCGCGAGCATGTGCTCTTTCTCGGGCGGTTTGGCTGGATAGACGCAAGGCCACCGGGGACCTAAGAGTCCGGTATACCAACGCTGCTTTCTACGAACCAACAGCCCGAGGACCAATTAAGAAGGAATGGATCGGCAGACCTGCTACCGATGTAGGTCTCCGTGTCTCGGCGACTTTTCTCGCGCGCGCGCGCCCCGCTATAGTGATCCGCTAGGCTACTATCTATAGCTGACGATGCAACTGCCGAGGGAGTCTTCCGGGGAATCCGCTAATTGGCGACTCTACCCTCTCCCCCTTCTCGGTGCAACAAACCAGACCCCCCCTCTCGATATGTCTAATCAGCAAATTACTTTTTCCCGCTAACAGGAAGCGACAAGTTAGACGAGACTACGGATGCATCACGCCTGATGATCGTCGCTATGGCTTTTTTTACTGTCATTGCACCCTACGACTTTTTTTCAAATATATTTATTTTGTATTTCGCGGAATTTCGTTCTAGTCGCTCGACGATCACTCGGAGCTATGATTTTCAATTTCAATTGAGAAAGACGCGTTTAATCTTATTTGTCATTTCTTTGCTGGTGTATGTATATCGATAACGTCAGTGATAAAGTGGCTCGTACGTCAGACTGGTTACTCGATATCGAGAGAGAGAGAGCGAGAGAGAGAGAGAGAGAGTTGCAAGTTTGAGTCGCTTGATAAAAGTACTCTCGAGTGCTCTTCTTGCCTTTGGACCTTGTATATGATCGGCAATAAACGATAAATCGCTAGATTTTCAATCAGTCAAGCCCCGGAGAGGAGGAGCAAATAATTACAGCGGTATACGTAACAAAACTAAAAATAATTGTCGCGAGGGCAAAAAAGAAGGGGGCGCCGATAAATCGTCGCTAAGTAAATCCAAAGACTGGCTGCCCCCAACCCTCTCTCGTCCAGCAGCTGTAAATATCGTAATTTGTCTCGGGCATCATATGGCTCTCTCTTTCTCGCGAGGACAGACATCCAGCGCTCATACTTGATAAATATAATACACGTCAGAGCAGGCAAGACGTGTACGCGATCCCCATGCATCTCACTCCTCTTTTTTTCTCTCTCTCTCTCTCTCTCTCTCTCTCTCTCTCGCGAATCGGCTAAAAAAGCTGGACGAAGCGCTTCGGAACGAACACGTGAAGACGTCGTTCTAGCCTCTCTCTCTCTCTCTCTCTCTCTCTCTCTCTCTCTCTCTCTCTCGCGAAAGCAAGCCGGACAAGGAGAAAGAGAGAGAAAGAGAAAAGTTTACGGTTTACGGTCTCGTAAATAAGGGGACGTAAGGGGCCAATATATCCGTTTTTTATGCCCGCGCTCTCTCGAACAAAACCCCGCGTGTGCACATTCCGGCCCTCTCTCTCTCTCACTCGGCGCGTCCTTCTCTCGTTCTCTCCCGGTTCGCGGCTGTGCGCGTAGTTTCGAGACCATCTGCATCTGCGGATGCACGCCGCAGGTCCATCCGGCCGTAGTATGTACACCGGGCTGCTGCTCCCCCTCCCCCCTACCCTCAGAAGAGAGAGAGAGAGCTTCTGCGCGTTGGCCGATAAGCTTCTTTAATTTATCGCTCTTTTCCCCGCGGCCGAACGTAACGAGCGCAGCACCGGCGCAAGCGCCCGCTTTAAAGGTCCGCGCTAAGCCAAGCCCGAGAGCCTCGTTAAAGTCAATACTTCATTTTTGCGCTACCGCGAGAGTAAGGCCCTCCGGGCTCTGTTCTCCCCCTGCCTCCCTCCAGCGTCGATCGCGATTCCACAAGTACAAGTCCGCAGCGGTATTATGCCGTTTGGAGGGGAGAGCTGCGGCTATTGCAGACACGCTCTGCTTGTAGTTAATTCAACCGATCTGCCTGAGAGAGAGACGAGAGCTTTTTACGAGTCGAGAGAGAAAGAGAGATGCCTGCGAGATCCGGACGAGAAGTCTGCCGTTCGGCTCTTTAATGGCTGCTAATCTGTTAAGGATTCCGCGGGGCAGAAAGTAGGGGGGGCCTGAAGTGGGCCTGTTAAGTATTTTGTGATTGCAATTCTCGCTTTACTGCAGCGCCGTGCATTTCATAAATCAATGCTCATCCGCCGTTTTTTTATTCCCTCGCTCTCCCCCCTGAATGACTTCCGCGAGTTGAGTTTCAGGGAAAAATCAGCGAACTGCTTTTATGGCCCGATAAAAGTATGCGCGCGACGGGCCCTGTGCTAGTTTGCGCGGAATTATGGCGGCATCGACACGTTCGAGCCGAGTATAAACTCCTTTAAATATCCCTATTTAATGTCGCGTAAAACGTTAGCCGGCAACACAGTTGTATTTCAACAGATTTTCGTCGTAATGCTTTACGAAAAATTACGATTGCGTATCGGTGAATTTCGATTATAGGGACGTTAGACACCAGCTGCTTACAGCGCCTGCCGAGATATAGTCGATGCAGTTGTTGCCGCTGCGGCACCTTAATGACAATATCAGCTAAACCGATCACTGCCGATGTATAGTGCACGGAGAGAGCTGTGTAAACAGCGAGCGAGACTCTAGGACTTGGCGTTGACTTTTGTTATGCAGTCGAGAGAGTCGGCAGAAGAAGAGAACTCGTTTTGGAAAAAGAGCTGCGAGAACAGCTTGAAAATAAGAGAAAAAAACGAAGCAAAACAAGAAAGATGGAGAGAGAGAGAGAGCAGAGGTATAAAGAAGTTGGGCGGTTCGGCAGATATAGCAGCTTTGTTTTTGCGCGCTCATCAGATATCAGCTAGTTCGTTATCGGCCAATGAAATCGGGCCCACGGCAAGAGAAGGAGGAGCAGAGTCGAGAGAGCGCGTGGTCGGAGAGAGAGAGAGAGAGAGAGAGAGAGAGAGAGAAACGAGGCTCCACACATGCCGACTCTCTTGTGGACCGATAAGGCTATCGCGCTGCCGCTATACGCGCGCGCGCGCTACGGGCGGATTTCGCTTTTTCCACTCTAAAAGAGACGTAATTAATTGTAGCCGAGGGAGCATTGTTTTTATCCCCATCTCGCTGTGTATCAGTCCCCTTAGAGTTCGATTGACAGACAATCGCTAACGTGCATACGCTTGCAACAGAATTCACGTTATTTTTATACGATGTATACAGTGCGGCAGAAGCGACGCGAGAATTGAGTTACAAAATGGAAACATCTTTGGCTTTTATGTATCTCAATTTTCACGTCGAAAAAGAAGACCTCGTAAATAGTCGATAGAGCGCGAGCGTCATGTGAAAAAGCGAAGATAAGAGAGCGACGCATTGAGTTTTATATAGATAACCGGGCATCGGCAGCGCCGGTAATAAGAGAAGCACACACATATAGGGATAACCTCCCGCACTGGCTGTTCCGCGCAATTTAAGCGGGACGACAAGCCGCGCAATGAATGGCGCGCCGCTCGCGACAGACGCCTCGGCATCTCATCGCGGCGGCCCTCGCATTTGCCCCCCCCCCCGTCTCTCTCTCGCTATACGCGAGAGAAAGAGAGAGATTATGTGCGTAGGCGAGTTCGTTGGCGCCCCGTTCTCGTGCGCCCGAGCAGCTGATACGAGAGAACTTCTTTCGCGTCGTTCAAACTTGTTGCTGCGAGGGCTGAATTTAAATTATTTTTTGTAACGTAGTTTATCAGGTAAATCGTCGATCTTCCTCCCACGAGTCCGATTTTCACGTTATGAAAGAAAAAAAAGTAGAAAACGACCAAAGGATAATGGCAAAGTAAAAAATGCGTCCTCTGACAAAGCCAAGAAGCAAAACAATGGCGCGCAATGACAATTCATCGATCTGTACAAGGGCGCGCTGTAACAAAGCCCCCGAAAGCGAGGATAAAAGGCGCGAGAGAGGAGAACGCGGCTACACAGCGGCACGTAACTCAAAGCTCGGAGATCCCGGGGCGATAGGGGCAGGGGGAGCGATCGAAGCGAGCGCCTCGACGATTCCGGGCTATCCCGGGCGCAATCAGCTGTGCTCCGACAGCTACGCGGAGATAGCGCCTCTCTCCCTTCCACAGATTCGAATCGGGCCTGCGCGTAACAGAGTATGGATGCTGTGTACCCTTCCTCACGCACGCACACAGCCGCAACCCTTTGCGCTAAACACGCTGAAGGCCCTCCCTCGTATAATATGATCTACGTTTATTTTCAATAGGCCACTCCGCTATTTACATTTCGACAATGATCGATCTTTATTGCTCTTAACGTGGACACGCGTGAAATACATGGGTCCCATAAGCAAAGTGAATAGACGTTGCATTTGACTGCTACAGTAGGATTTAAAAGAAAATGAGCGACTTTTTTTTTTTGTCAAATTGCTTTAAATAACCGATGAACTATAGAGTAGAATTTCTTATGGAGCGCCCGTGGTCGAGTAAATCCAGGATTAGCGAGGGATAAGAAACTCGTCGTGGAAAAGTCGAGTCTCCCGGTAGAGAAGTAGATGGAACGCCGAGAGCTATACGGAATTTTTCCTCCAGCAGGCTTGCTCCTCGACGAGTCGGCACTGCCCGCGACTCTCCGCTACGGCATATCGGCTTTTTAAAGCGCTAGCCGAATAATTGCTCTCGAGCCGGAGTGATGCGAGGCGGGAGAAAAAATGGGGGGCAGGGGGGAGAATGCCGAGAGCGCTTAGCGGGAATGAGCCTCGTAAGTTTCACGCGCCGGCGCAAAAAGCGACTTCAGAGAAGAATGCACGCCCGGCGGACGCGACACTCTCTATACCGGAGAGAGAACTGGGGGACAGTCGATTATTCAATTACGTATGGCGACCTGCCCGGCAAATAATTGCGCGGCCGCGCGTGCGTGATGAACAACAATTCCGCGATTTCAAATCGTGTCCGGACGAGCTTTGATGAAAAAGAGGGCGGATAAAATTGTTCGGAATTATGTTATTTCCTCGGCAAGTTGCCCTCGTCTCTCTTTCAATTCCCGGCTCGCTCGTTTTCTTATTTTCACGGGTATTGGTATCCACGCGACAATGTAAATTATGTAGTAGCGGGAGAGAATATACGTCTTTTTTAGTTTGTTAATTTCAAAAATGGAGACGCTTAGCTCTGGACAGTGTGATATGATAGCCGCGAGAAAAGTATATCGTCTTAAACTCGCGACGCGTCGTTTGTAAAGAAGAGGCTAAAAATGTTTTTTAGTCGAGCAGTATGGTGCCATAAAATACAGTCGCTCAAAAATGTACACAGCCAAAGAGTACACCGATGTGACTCGAGGCCGAAAAAGAAAGATATAAATACGGAAAATTTACAGAAGCCGGCGAGCCTAATTTCGCCGAGTCATTACCGCGTCGCTATAGAACTTTTGGCGGAGGCACGCGTATCTGCCCGGGAGCATCGTACCACTATGGGGCAGCGTGTGTGGCCCGATAAAAATACCCGCTCAAACAACCCCCTCTTCTCTACACCTGCTCTTTCTCTCTTTCTTCCAAATTAAAAAGAAAAGAGAGAGAGCGAGCTTGCTTCGATATATTGATGAAGCCAGAAGAGGCGTGCGTGCTTTTTTCTTCTTGTTTTCCCCTCCGAAACCTAATGAATTTCATGTTCGCTATTAATGCGCGTACGCCGCGTATTTATTAATTTACTCGTAGTCGTCATCATTTGCGTAATCGAGAATTGATATGCGCGGCACGACGAGATCGCCCTGGCCCCGCTCGCTTACTCTCTCTCTCTGCGCGTAATGAAAGAATTAAGTATTCCTCCCGGAGAATACACGTACGAGTTAATAACTGTTTAGGGCAGATCTTTTAAAAGAAAATTGCCATGCGAGATTCTTTTTTGGTTTTTCAGTTATGGATTATATGCCGATATACTTGACAAACTTTTACCGCTCCATCGTCTCGTATCATTTCGATTTCCGTCCCCGGATTTAAACTCGATGACACTATCAGTCGATTATTACCTCATCTATTATTTAACGTTAAATCAAACAAAAGTATATAGTTAACTCTATATACGTTATAGAGAGGCCAAAAAAAAAATCGGTAAGAAAATTTATTCAGCCGCTTAAGTTTGGCATTCAGCGTTACGAGAGTCTCGGGTCAGGACGACAAGTGCAAGCAAATCCAGCACGACTGCGCGGGCACACCTTCTTTTTGCCGCGGCAATAACGAGCCGTGTAAACGTGCGAAGTGCGCGCGCGAGGCGAAAATCGTCCGGTCAAGCGCAGGGGGGGAAGAAGGAAAAAAAAGACGAGCAACAGCAGGCATATAGCGTAAGCTCTCGCGACGCGCCAAACATGCAAGTTGACGGGATTGCGCGTGACCGGAATTAACAAATTGCCTTCGGATACTTTTGGAGCTGTTTACGAGGCTACCGGCGATACTTATCGGCGCGAAATAACTGACGCTTTTCTTTTTTTTTGCTCTCTATAGCTTTTTTCTGGGGGTGAGTTTGGTGGTGAAGGTCGACGTACGTTATCTACTTTTAGCATTTTTCGCGTAACACATCGTTTTAACAACGAGATAACAGCTCTCTCTCTCTCTCTCTCTCTCCTATTTTCAGAGATCAGCGCTGGTAAATATTTGCCACGCCGGAGAAATAAGACCTTAATCTCTATGTATTCTCTGGTTTAAAACACAATAGTCTATAGTGTAAGTTTCTCAGCGTTAAATGCCACGTGCTCGAGCTTGTGTGTGTGTGTGTGCGTCTCGTTCGAGAATCAAACGGAATTGCTCGCTAAATCGTTTAAAAATGTATACGTCGTCTCTCTATGATGTTTTGTGTAAGACGCAGTTTCTGTTGATATTTTTAATACGCAAAGCGGGGAAAAAAAACTTGATAACGCAACGATTAAAAGTCAAATTTAGTTGGAGTCAAGATTCGAACATCCAAATTTCGAGAAGAGTCTCGAGGGGTAAATGACAAGAAAAAAAAGTGTTTATCTCCCAAGGTTGTCGAGTAGTACGATATCATCACGACTGTACCCGCACTTTACGATTCGACTTATTTCGTGATAAAATGTGTACTCCAAGATACCGTTGGTTATTTTCTTTTTTATCTCCGAATACGGTGGGCTTGCATAAGTCCAGATAAAAAAAAATGCATTTGATCGTCGGTTACTTCTTTTTTCCGTATAAACACTAAAAAAAGAAAAAGAGTACTAAAACAGTGAGTTCACTCGCGGCACTGCGTCAAGCAGCGGCTGCTAGCATTTTCTCAGATACTCAATTCTCAAGTGCCAAGATATCATCGTTACTTCAAGCGCGCAGCAGCTCGAGCTTCGTTGCGCATTATCGGGAAGGCTGCTGCTGCCGAGACGAATCGGAGCTCGGGTGATTTATACGGCGGAACGACGCGTATCGGCTGCTCCAGCCCGACGAGCTTGCGTCAGCTACCACTGGGGGGATCATTGTAACCCTCGCGGAGACTGATAACTCGCGATGCTTTCCTCTTCACTCTTATCGAAACTCTCTCGCTTATTTCCACGTGACTGATGCCTCTCGCCTCTCGTGGCTGAGCGGCGCCCCCTGATTTTTCCGTTTACTTGCATTACAGACATACAGCGATAGAGCTCAGCTTGCGGATGTTTGTTTTTTTCTCTTCTTTCAACTACACTTTTACAGAAAAACGTCACGAGAGCGTGGGTCTGCGGTTAAATTTGGAAAAATAACATTTTTATGTATCGGTGGAATAAGGAACGAGCTGTGTTCGAGTAAGCCCTCTCGAGACGCGCAGTTTCGAGGCAAGCGACACTTTGGAAATTCGAGGCTGCGAACACACAGCCATATACTTGTGTTAAATCCGGAGGGCGAGGAAAAAAGTAAGAACGATAAATGGGAGGGAGGAAAAAAAGAATAAGCAAGCTTCGCTAAATTTTATTATCGTCTGGGCGTGTGTGACACTTCCGCAATTTTTTGTTTTTTGCCACCGTCTCGGCAGCCGTCCAAACGAAATGCCAGCTTTCGCAAACGAGCCGGACTATAAAGCTTCCAGTTTCACGCATAAAACTTTGCCGAGTCGATCGTGGTACTTCAAGGTCTCGCGCTAGAGGATTAAAAATAAGACGAGGAAGGCATTCAAGGGGCCCCAGACGAAATCCATTAATTTACGATTCTGGTTAACCGCAATAATGACGTATTTTTTACGGGCTTAAAGGGGTATAAAGTAAAATTGCTAATAATATATATCGCTTTATTAATTTGATCACTGCTCTTAATTTCGACTCAATTATATATCGATGGAAAAAATAAAAAGGTTTATAGTTGCATGATAACGAAATAGCGCGCGCAAGTCGTACGCGCTATTTCGTCACTCTCTCCAGCGCGCTCGCACAGATTAGCGCGTGTACGGACACAAGCGCGAGGAGAGGGTTCATAAGTCTGCAGAGCCGAGCATTATACTCGCCGCCGCCACTATCGCCGGAAGTATTATGATGACGCGATTTTATTGTCTCGCTTGCTCGTCTGCCTCACAAGCCGGCGTCGAGCCCCGTGTGAACGTATTATATGAGATGTGAGAGCTATTTTTCCGTTGTAACGTAATTCAACCGCTATACCCTCGATAGCGCATTTGTAAGCGGGGATCGTTTTTAAAAAAGTTCGAGCTGCAAAATATTATTGCGTGCTATATATTGTTTATAGTCTTTATGAAGAAACTATACTAATTTTTGTATTATAAAAAACCGCGTGTGTGTATGGTAAAAAATAAAGCGCTAAGCAGTTAATAGCAACAATCATCGCATTAAAGCCGCATATACATCGTTTGTCCGGCAGATAATTGAGAGGAATAATTGCGGCCCGCTGCAGCATTATTCTCATTCCCATATCCCTGCTGCGCTGCGCCTGGCAGTTCAAGCGGCCTTAAATACTTTATATAACCAGCAAATCCCGCAATAAACAAACTCAACTCGACCCCCCCTCTCCAATCCCCGGTCTCCTCTCTCGAGTCGTAGCATACGTCTGACCCTCCCCTCCCTTTACCTCGTTGTCTTCTTCTTCTTATTTTGCCCCTTGGCAATTAAACTCCCCGCCGAGAGGCAGGCACTTTTATTTCGAGAGTGGGAGTGAGGAGAAGTCCGAGACTAACGAAGCCCGGGGAATGCGCGCTCCGTCGCATTGGCTTGGGAAATGAGACGCGCGTGCCGTGTTCTCTCTCTTTCGCTCTTTCAGTCCCCCTGCTGCCGTCTACTCCTTCTCCTCGGCTTGTGCGCTCGGGCCCAGGCCACGCGAGTTGAGAACGAGAGAGGAGAACCGAGCGCGCGCCGCTATCCCCTCCAGCGCGGCTTTGGCGCGCGACGACCCGTGGCTCTCGTGTGCCTCCTCGCGCTTCTCTTTATAATACTCTCTCGGCCCTGACCGTACCAACCGCTTGGCTTTTATATATCTATAGACTTGCCGATACAACTCGAAATCTGATAAACAGACTGTGGCACTCTCTCTTATATCGTTGGCACCTGATTGATGGCTTTTTTTTTCCTCTTTTAATAAGCATTAACCACTCGGCCGCGACGCGCGTGCAATGATTAGCGGGAATTTTAATAATTTAAATCGCGTTGGCGCCTATCGCGTTTATTTCGTTAACTTTATTATTCAAATGTAATATTTTGAAAATGAGAATTTTCAAAGGATATGCCAGCTGTCTTGCTTTGCAAAACCGAACTCCCGAAGGTCATTTTGTTTAGCTACCATCGGGAATTCTCGAGAAGGATATTACGCGCGTTCTTAGCGAGAACACAGTGACATAACGACGAGAGGCAGGGTAATTTTCAAAGCCGACACAAGCGCGTGATGTGTATGTAAGAAAAAAGGCTAAAAATAATGGGAAGGAATACAAGTGCGCAATGGGCCTCTACGAATGTACATATACGCGCAGCAGTTCGTTTACTTTGAATGGCACGCGTCTCGGACTCAAATAGACGAGCTGTAGCCTCGAGAACTATTCGCCTTCGGATATATATGCTGCCACAGGCTGGTGTTTGGTTACCTGCAGTTTAGTGCATATGCCTAAACGTCGTTCCTTCATTTTGCCACCAGGTATTCGCAAGACAGCGCGCGGAAGGATCGTTACTTTAGCCTGGCATTTATTCGAGGAGCGCTTTTAATTCATGCTTGACTTTTATATATAAGTGCGTATAACGCATACATCTTACAAATAGCTATGTTTATTAACGGCAAGCAATAATTTAATACATTCGACAATTGCGTGAGTACGAGCAAAGGAAAAGAGTCAGGGTCAGAAACGAGCTTTGGAGAGCGCAGAGAAGTTCGGTACGTATAACCAGTACCGCCCGGATATCCGACAGTTAATCTGATTTCTGGCCTGCAGTTGCAACGATAACGAGGCGGTTCCCCGTGTCCGTTTCTTCTTTCCGGCATCGGCGATCGTCGCTCGGCCCTCCTCTTGCCGCAGCCCTTGGCCGCGTTCGCTTCCTTCCTCTTTCCTTATTAGCACTTGGCTCAAAACTCGCGCGCCGACCTCGAGGAAGTGCGTAACGGCGAGAGGGGCAGCGTTGCGCGGAGTTGCACCTCCCCGTGCGCGCGCACCCCCTCTCAAGCGTGTCAAGCCACGTAAACCGTCTTTTTATTGTAATTTCACGTGCCTTTACGCTGCTATACTCCGATGCTCCAACTGAAAAATCATTTGCGGTCGAGTTTATTTTCTATGCCTTTATTTTCACTGCACGAGTTCGTCGCTTATTAGTTGTATTGCGGTTACGTCAGTGCTTTTCTTTTTTGTTAAATTCTGGTTTGTGTAATGGGTGATAAGAGGAGGTTTTATTTTTCGAAAAAACATTAAAACTCGGAGGAAACATTGGTTTCTTTGGTTTTAAAACGAGTAGTCGTTTATTATCTTTCGAGCCGCAGCCTTATCTCTTTTTCTCGAGAAAGAGAGAGAGAGAGAGAGAGAGCAGTTGCTTAATCTAATTCCATATATAATTGATACGAGAACAACTTAGAGCCTTATCGGTTTGCGATTGTTTGGCAAGCCTCGCTTCTTGTTAATAATTTTTACACTTATGCAGGTACAAAAAGAGAGCATGTCTCTATGTTAATTCTGCCTTACTCGAAATTGTTGTTTTCCGCGAATTTATTCCACAACGTGATGTTAAACAAAGTTTTTTTTAAATAATTTTTATTTTTATTTTAAGCAACAATTTCGAAATGTAAATAGTCAAAGATTTGTAATAAAATAACTAATATTACATAACTAGTTAGTTACGTCACATAAAACTGTAGTATTTAAATGAAATAAAGCATTCTACTACACAGCGTTAATTTTAAATACATGATTGTACGCAACAATAAAAATTAACTAAAAAAATTTCGCAATAATGATTGTGCTCGGTAATGTACTAGCATTAACCCACGTGAATACTAGTACGGACAAAATTGTCATTGTGCCTCTTCCCATCGAAGCCGAAATAGCTCAGTTGGGAGAGCGTTAGACTGAAGATCTAAATGTCCCCGGTTCAATCCCGGGTTTCGGCAAACTTTTTTTTCTTTTTTTTAATCATTTACAATTTTAATATTACGGTTGATACAATCATTATTAACATAAAACAAAAATATTTTACAAAAAAAAATAATTAAAATTCATATATTTACGAATAACATTTTTTTTTAAAACGATTTGCAGTTATAAATACTTATTAAAAATTATTTATTATTTTTTAATTTTAAGAAAGTCTTTTGTTAATTCAATAATAAAATCTACGACGACAGTGGAGGTCCCACCTCTATACCCTCGAGGTATTACAGCGAAACAATTTGTTTCTCATCAAAACAGAAAGAAAAAACAAAGTTTAATTACAAATGCGCATTATTCATAAAGGACAATCACTTAGAATTCAAAATTGTAGAATTGGCCTAAAATTGAAGTTGAAAGAGAAATAAAAAGAGCCCGAGTTAAAAACTCTATTAAAGCCGAGAGCATTAGAGTGAAATGAAGCAAATTAGACAGTCGAACAAACATTAGCAAAAACGTTTCTATTCGAGACGTTTCCTCGGAAAGAGCGACGCTTCTGCGAAGGGGGGTATGAGGTATACAGAAGAAAGAAGAATTGTGTCGGTTAATTTAGTGATTATAGAATAATGCCATTCCGTCATCTCTCCCGCGGGCTTCCATTGAATTTATTCCCCGGGAGTAAAGCGCACTGGCGTGACAGGTGGGACAGAGAGTTGGTCCCGAGTCGCTCTCGAATTAAGCCGTGCAATAACAGATATAAAGCAGTCGCGAAAATGCGAAAGGGATAGGGATGGTATAAGAAAGAGGAAGAGAGAGAGAGAGAGAGAGAGAGAGAGAGAGAGAGTCGCTCACGCGATATAGCCGCGCGTGCAGGCGGTCGCAGGGCAGCTGGAACAAAGCGTAATTCTCGCTCGTTTGGAAACAAAACGGACCACCTCGGAGGTCCTTGGACCGCCAAGGCTCTCCCCGTAATCTCCGGCAATTTTAGCGCGTCCGCGCGTATGCCTTATACACCGTGCACACGTATACCACGAGATGCTACATCATACACTGCACACTGTGCCGCGGCATTCTCCAACGAATTAAGTAATTTTTGCGCGATACAGAGAGAGGGAGATCCGCGGCCACACGCGCTATCCATCAATTTGGCCGAGAGCTCCATTATCATTTATGCCAGCGCGAAAAGCGCTTAATAAAGACGATCGCGGAGAAATTATTATTTTAGCCATATTTTTATTCGTTTCTTTTTCTCCACTCTTGCGGCTATACCAGATAGGCCGGTCTTTAAATTTACTTTTCTCTCTCAATTATGTAACGAACAATAACACAAAGTATAGGTATAGCAAAAGATGCACGCTGAAAAGGCGCATTAATCGATCGCGCATTATCAGCCTAATTGTCCTCCAATAAAGATAGCAAATCCTTTGCAAATTTAATTTCCATATAGGAGCCACGCATATTAATTATTGCCGGTCGTAATAATAAAAAATTAAGAGAAAAAAGGAACGAGAGCGAACAGAATAAAAAAAAGAGGCTTCAAGAAGGCTGAGAAAAAATAAAACAACAAAGGGTCGTAACAATTCCTGAGATAAGCGGAGCAGTAGAGGGGCTTGGTCCTCGGCAGCTGGAGCGTGACGTGTCTTTAACTCAAGATCGAAGCGAGCGAGCGAGAGGTGGTCGTGGCGGGAGGGGGTTCGTTGCTTATCGGGGCTATCCGGGTCTTTGAAAGTGCGCGCCGATCCGCGGCGGCGATGCGCTCCGGAGATCGGATTAACGCGCGCGCGCGCCTCTCGGTATCGCGTTACGCGCGCGTGGACGCCGGGGCCCGCGCAGATACAGGCCCCCGTAGGCCGCCGCGGCAGATAAAAGCCCTACTCGGTAAGGCCACCTCCCCCGATCTGGCACGCGATATCCCCCCTTGTACACCGGCTGCGGGGACGCATATCGACGAGAGAGGGCTCTTTTATTTTACGCCCTCTCGCGTGCTGGACTACTCCGCACGCGCACTGATTGCACCAGGATGATACGGCTGTTTGTGCTGGAAGCTTTGACGCGCTGCGCTTGCGCGCGAGTTATTGTTGGAGGAAGCCCCGATGATCGTGGCCGATCAACCATGCTCTCGGTTAATGCTGAAAAGCGGTTAGCTGGAAAAGCCTTTTTTCTCGACCCTTTCTTTCTGGGATATTCCCGTAAGTGCGCTGGGCGCGGACGTGAAAAACCGGTAGGCCATAGCAGGGGTTGGAGCAATACCGCGACGACGACGTCCCTCGAGACGCGGAGACCGGGCAATTCCTTGAAACAGACGCGGCGCACAGCAAGACAGATGTAAACCAAACCTCGACGGCGACATACATCGGGATCGTTGCGCCTTAAAGCAACACTCTTACGCCCATTAGCATTTTACTTGCTTGGTACACGCTCTCGGGTTGAATCTTACTCACAAACCATGACAAATCCCCGGCAGCTTGTAAGCCTTGCGAGTTTCTTTCTCTTTCAGCTCTAATTTTCTGCGCACGGGAAAATTTTCTCAAGCGTTCGGATGTACTTTAATATGCCTGGGGCTTTCTGGTATTTTATCAAACGGGCTCAAAGCCACGAGGCGTGGATCGCAAAGGCAACGCTCCGAGGGAGAGAGAGAGAACGGTCATGCCGGTCGGCCAAGCCAAACATTTCTCTCCAGCGCTAACGAGTTTAGCTTGAGAAGGAGGAAGCGTGGAACTGATCAAACATTGCCAGGGACTCTCTCGCATCCCCTTCTTTTTCAACCCCCCGGCACCTGCTGGCCGACCGGAATAAGCCAACGCCGGCTCCATTGTCACTGGACCACTCAGACTGCGGCTTATTACACGTACAACTCAACAATTTCTCTGTTTGCTCGGCGGCCGACTACGCACGCACACACGTGCGACGCTTCGAGCGGGCCTCGCGCTTATACACACGATTCGACCGCTGCCACGATGACGCGGCGAGTGTTTTCTCAGCGCCTTTTTTTCCTCAGTCCGTCTGTCCGTCTTTCTTTCTCTCTCTCTCTTAACTCTTTAGCCAAGTGTGCGCGCCGTGGATGACTGTGAGAAAAGAAGGGGGGCGCCTTCAAAATTGATATTCTTACTTGGAAATCATTAAAATTTATTGAAAGCTCCTTTTGTTCCTCCACCTCCTCCCACTTCGCCCTCACGAATTTTTAATCCGTCGGATCCGTTGAGATTGTTTAACGTTAAATTTATCACGCGAAACAATCACCTGCGCGCTGAGTATACACATAAGCAGGAGGGAAAGAAAGAAAAAATATACCGAGAGGTTTTAACAAAACCCGGATTTTTTTTCAGCCGTGGGTGGGGGGGAGAAAATCGGCTTGTGGAACGCGCGGGAACATTCCTCTTAGCACGGCCGGGACTTAAGAACGCGCGCGCGCGCGTGCAGCCGCAAATATTTTCGCAACGATTTCTCGCGAGCCGAGAGTATGCCGGGGCCCGCGCGAGCCAGATAAGGCCTCTCTTTCTCTCTCTCTCGCGAGAGCAAGCAGCTGCCCGAAAATTTCGGGAGCAATCTCGTGGTGGCTATTGTTCGAGAGGAGCGCCGCCGAACGCCGGCCTTTTAAGGATTTAGCTTCGTTCCCTTGCACCTTAAGCAGTTTTCGACTTATCTTTTCTTTTACTCCTTCCTCTCCTTTTTATTTTCCTTTTTATCTCTACTTCTCTCGTCCCTGCACTTGAGATTTATGTTGCTGATACATCTTCATTGTTAATGGTTTAATTGATGGATATTGCAGTAATTATAAACAAATATATGGCTTATTTACTGGAGATTTTCTATCATTTCGAATTTGATATTTTTAAATGGTCAAAATTTGTCGAAAGTTGAGTTTTAGGGTAAGTGCATTTATGATCGATGAACTGCGCGTAAGACGATCTTAAAAAAATTATATAGGAACAACTGGTGAAAAAAAGTAAAACGGAAAAAGCCAGGGTAGGCGCACATAGCTCGAGCTGTGCGTGTTGAGCGTCGTGAGAGTCGTTCGGTTGAATTGCTATGTGAGAACCGAGTGTGTACGCTTGGGCGTGTGTGGATTCCAAGCATCAGGCGTCTAGCTTTGGTTATCTATGGGCTGCGGTGCGCAAGCGAGCATATCTAAGCCACCTAAGAAAACATTTGAGGAAGCTCGGGAGGGCCAGACGGGTTCGGGGCTGCAGGTAGATACGGGCTGCTGCGGCCGATCCGAGCTCTCTTCACCCCATACGCTCTGTCTCTCTGTTAGGCCCATCTCTGGGAAAATTAAACATTCAAACAAAAAACGGCAGAAGGAGGGTGGAGGGAACGAACGAGTGAGGAGGCTCTCGAGTGTGCCCCGAATGTTGACTCCCGGCATACATTTCGTCGCCGGGCCAAGGGAGGAGGAAGCAACTCGGTCCCCCTATCCCGGACAAACAACCTGTCGTGATAATAATGCGCGCTTGGAAAATACGACTGGGCCCCCGAGGAAGAGTGAGAGACGCGCACACAGAGTGTCAGAGGAGAAGCCCGCATAATCTAACCTTCCATCAGCGGCGTGCGATGTGAATTTCTTGGGCGACGATATAGCCAAGCAAGGTAAATAGATCGATGTTTATCTGCGACGGCCAAGGCACACTCTGTCGCCTTCGTGCTGCTCCTGCTCTTTCTCTATATCGCTCTTTCTCTTTCCTCGATTAATCTTCGTCGCTTCGTGTTTGCTCTGATTCCGAAATACCTATACATATATGCTCGATTTAGCAGTATCAAACAACGCCACCTTCCAGTACTGCTCACTTTTTAATATAGCACCAGTTGTTGAAAAAATAATCACGCGAAATTCGGTTCTGTTAAAAAAAAAAACGACGCGAGAAACGGAGGCAAAGAAAATTAGTTTCAGGAGCTTACGATCTAGCCGGAACGATAAGCTCGACGATGGCGTTTCGCTCAGGCCTTACACTCGCTCGGGCCTCGCGATCTTTCCCACGGAGAGAGAGGGAGCAGCGCGATTCTTTCAAAAAGCTGCGCAGTAGTCCCGCATGCCTGTAGATATATCGTATTCCCCGTAAAGGCTGTTGCATGCAAATAAGACAGAAACGAGGGGAGCCGAGAAAAAGCGCCGATTGCCGAGCGGCTTCACAGCGAATTCGAAGCTAAGGAGAAATGGCTATAGTAGTAAACTCCTACCGTCCCGCGCTCGACTATCCCTCAATTATTATTTTTTGCCTCCCACCAGGTTTTCTAAATTTTGTCACGGACGTTACCTCCGCTCTTCATCGTTTAATTTCTCAATGACGATAAGCTCGGCGCGCGTCTCGTACTCGCGCGCATCCGAGCGCTTTAACAATAAATTTCCGCGAACGGGAGAATATGTGCCGGCGTCGGGTGTATAAAAAGCAGGGGGCTCGCGTTTCCGCAAAAATACGCGCGCGGCAAGCCGGTCAGGCGTATGCGCGCGAGCAGAGAAACTGGATCAAGAATCCATCTCCGGCGGGGAGTCGCTTTATCATAAAACGTCCGGATGTCGAGAGCCCCAGGCTTGCTCTCTCGATGAAGAAGAAGAAAAAAAAGGAGACGAAACTCGCTGACGCTTGGGCAGCTTCTCGTATTTTAAGTTTTTTACCCTCGGACCTCGTCATCCCGGCGGCGGCGCCGCTATGCTGGCCGCGAGATGAAAGCAGCTCTCTGGTCGTTTTCGAAAAAGATGACTCGGCTAGGAGGGAGATACATCGGGAGAGTGCGGAGCCGGAAACGGGCCCCGGCGAAAAAGCGTCGCTGCTCAGAGGCCACGCTCCAGTTGCGGGAATCACGTTCCGCGCAAGTCCCGTCCTTTTCTTCTGTATCAACTGCTCCTCCTTGCTGATGCTGCGCTCCACTGGCATCGACGATCTATCATATACGCTTATGTATTTTCTTACGTATTCCGTTTCACCAGTCGCTTATCTCTTTCCTTTCCACTCTCTGATGGTGTTGTTTCACGTTTGGCATACTTTGAGACTTTTTTCCCACGCGTGCTCCTCTGTAAACAAGCTTCCGACGGGATTACGTTGGAAAAGCTCTTTTCAAAAACAGCCGACTCGATCGGTTTAATTGGATGTGTTTTAAGAGTCGATCGGCTCCTGATAAGACAATCTTCATATACCGTTTATTGAGATTCGAGTGAAAGCAGTGATTCAAGAATGCACAAGACTTGTATATCGAAAGCAGGTTTTCATTTTCTTGCGATTAACGAAAAATTTGTCTTTCAAATATTGCGCAGGTGTTCGGGCCGCAATTAAACTCGCATATCCAGCTCGCTTTATTATATTCGCGATTTCTAAAAACTGGTCCCCGCAAAATATTCGATGAAACAAACAAAAAAGAACGAATACGCGTAGATCCCTGCTTCTCTCTCTTCCTGTCACATGTCCCCCGATATGAGGTTACTAAAATTTTTTCATCCGAGAAATCTCATCATCCGCTCCCTATTCGGACTTTGATTTTATTCATTTTAATCTCCGCACACAAAAATGCCAGGCACACTCGGTCTCTCGGTGAAAAAAAAAGAAACGTCCGGCTAATAAGCGACGAGCATCTCTCGTGGCTGGCGAGATGGACGCAAAAAAGACCAAAAGGTGTGCGCTTTTGGCAAAATATCTCTAGCCAATTATCATTCTCCTACCTTGCCCAAGTGGCTTCCCATCCCATTTCCCCTCTACGCTTCCTTTAAGCTTTGACATGGTCGAGGGAAAGCTGATGGCGACAAATATTAATTAGCCAGGGCACACGGTGACTCCGCGCCGTAAAGCCCAGATTCGCCGGCTGGGGCCGTGTCCGCGTCGTCGGTTTAAATTATTCATAAACAACCGTTGCCGGCCCGCGATTCTGCGATAACTCTGCCCCCGTGAGTAATTAAATAGCGCGGCAGTTAACGTCCCTGTAAATGCGCCTCCGAGAAATATACGGCAACGTTCCGATGAGCTAGCTGCACTAGTGTGTCGACTCAGGGCCCTCGGCTGGAGCATTTCTTCGGTTAGGCGTATACAAGCCAAAGTAACCAGTCTGTGGAATTTGTTTGGACCCTTGGACACGACCCCAACTTCTGCAGCGTATAATTACTATATTCATTTGTGCGTATGCAAAACAAAGTTGGTATAAAGGTCTCCCATACACGCGTGCCGTAAAAATCTCAAGGCTGGCCGGAGACCATCAACGCCAGGCGGCAGTGTCAAGTCCGTAAATTCGCCGGGCAATCGACAGGTACGTAAAATAGGAGGAGCAGCAGTATACTCCCCCGCAGCGCAAACGACCGATTGATCGCGTGGGGGTCCACGAGTCGGCAGTACACTTTTTCTCTTTCTTTCTCTCTGTCTCGGCAAAGAGCTAAAAAGCAGCGGTGAGTAGGGCATTTTTTACACCGATAAAAGCTCCCGTGGAAAGGCGGGGAATAGAGCTGAAAATACGGCTCTCGCGGCTTGCCCAGGCTCCTCGTAATAAAAATCGCGTTTTACGAGAGGCACTTGGGCCGCAATGGGCCGAAGAAAACGAAAATTAACGATTTCGACGGAGAGATTGCCGCGGTGGGGGCGCAACGAGCACTACTCGCGCGCCTCCTTTGCCTCTCCTTGTTGATTAAGGGCACAAAATTCTTTCCAGCTTCTCTCTCTCTCCTCTCCGCCTCCTTGCCTCACCTTTCTTTTTATCCTCTGCTCTTGGAAATTTTACGGCGCTTAAGGGGACTCCTAAATCCCCTGCGAAGGCTCGATTTAACGATCGGTAAGCTCATTTGCGTTGCGCGACGGCCTCTTCCTTTTCTTCGATTTTTTTTCTTTGTTTTTTTTTTTACTTTTTTTCTCTCGTTCTCGAGACATTAGCGTAATTTATAAGCTTTGAAAACCCGAAAAGATATGAATCCCCTCGCAACGAGGTTACTTTTGGAAACACACACACACACACACACACACACACACACACACACACCTTTTCTCCATTCGTTCTTCAAAAACGTACGAGATACCGATTTACAATATCCAAAAGTTCGACGCTTCGATTCTCTAATTCGGGTTATATATTTGACATCCCTAAATCTGAATTACACCCTCTTCTCTTCAAATGATCAAGCGTAGAAAGGCCGAGAAAAACCAGAGAGAGAAAGAGAAGGATAAAATGAGAGCAAGGCAGTATTTAACTTTCGGTCGAGTTTCAAGGCCCGTTACAGCAGTAACTCGAGGTGTTACCATTAACGAGTGCTAACCGCCGGTTATTAGCAGGCTTTACGCTTTTTGCATCGCTTCGTTGTTCCTTTCTCTGTCTCGGGCTCGCTCTCGAGAGCTCTCCTCTCGCATAAAGCTTTGCCAGCGAGTGCTGCTCCCGGGAGTACAGGAGATCGCTCGATCGGCCAATTTCGCATCGAGCCGCACTTAATTGATCGATCGTTTTTCAGGCTAAAAAATACTGATCATCCTCTGGGGCCCGCCGATCTCCCCGGCATATTAGCCGCGTAAGAGTTGCATCGGTCCGCAGTAATTACTTTCCACCGATATGGAGTCATTAATATTCTCGTTCCAAGACTCATCGAACGCTCCTCTTCCCTCGCACAGTCTGTGTATAATTTCTCCATTGAATTCTTTCGATCTGGCTGCCGCGTTCGATCGATGTTCCCTTGCGCCCGGAGTTTTGCAAAACGATCGATCATGGGTTGGCCGGTTGACAGGACGAGGCGCGAAGCTTTTTTTCGAAAATTACGCTCGTCGATGCGCTCCTTGAAATTTTGGGCTACGGTAGCCCGGCATTATACGCATCCTCCTTTCGTTACTCATAACTTCATCAAAAATTAATTTAATATTTTTTCCAAACTTGTTATATACGCATCGAAAATCGACCGTATTTTTATCTTTCTCGTTGTTTCGAAGAAAATAAGGAATGGTAAAGAAACAAAATAAGCCGGGGACGATCCACCTGAGCAAGTGGCAAAGCAAATTTGCCGAGGCAAGAGAGCCGGGCGTGCGGTGATGGGACGAAGGGAACGAGGCCGACAAGTGCGTCGGTTGTCGAGGTTAATGCAAATCTCGTAGAGCCCGGGGAAACGAGTAGTCAAAGGGGATGGGAGAGGCGCTCAGTGCCGTCCGGAGCGGAAATAGCCGGTAATGTGCGGACGCGCCGGGGCGAACGGGCGGGGGAGGGGGGGAGTGCACAGAGCCACCTGTTCGGTTGACAGAGAGAGAGCAAGTACACGCATGTATGCCGAGAGGGGCCGGGCGAGGATGGAAATCAAAAGCGGATGTCTGTCGCGGGGCCTGCCAGCCCGTGTCGGCGATTCACGTGGAAATTAGGGTGTTGGCTCGGCGGACCGATTAAAGCCACCTTGTCGCCGCCGCCGTTGCCGCTGTGCTCTGACCGGGGCTCTGTGTTAGCCCAACACCAGCCCCTCTGTGTGATTCCGGAGGGATGCCACGGCCTGCTGGCAATCAAATTTTGGCCCATTGTCCGGCGAGCGCTTTGATTTTCCGGAGAACCATACCTCCGAACATCTGCTTTTTAGCTTCTCTCTCTCTCTCAATGCACGAGCCCTGCGTAAATAGCTTATTTACATAGATCCTGCAGCGATATGCATTCACGTGATTCGCATTATGAATGCCCTTTTCTTTTCATTCGTCTGCACTTTTGTGCAGAAGGGTACATACTTATTACCCAAGTTTTGTTGGTATCAATTCATACGCCAGTCGCGTGATTATAAAAAGAGGCAACCCACGCGAAAATGAAAAATTATCAAAAAAATCCAGGAAACCTTGACGAGGCGGCGGTTGATAAAACGGCAGACCGGAAGAGACGCGTAAGTAAAAAGAGACCGCGAGAGAAGCGTAGGGTAGCGTCGCGAGCGCAAAAAGCAACGGTACAACGGCTGCGAGCCTCGAAAAAGCGTGTGCATGTGTGTAGAGGGGTCGTTGGCGACGCGGTTAAAAGGTCCGGCCGCGCGCGCCCGGTCACGCTTCGCGGGTCAGTTCGGTGGGTGGGGGGAGTCGCTTCCTGGCAAGATTTTAGGGGAGCCTTCTCCCCCCGGCGCGTCACGGAGCGTCGCTTGTCCGTCACTTCCGGACGAGGCGCACAGGTGCTTTCACGGGCAGCCGCTCGCGTGGCCAGTAGCAGCGGACGCTGAGGTCTCGAGTCCGCCTGGATCCGCGGCTGGCCCTCTCGAAAATCGTGAGCGGCGCGCGCGTCAGGTGGCTCGCTCCTGGCTTTTCATCCGCTCGGAAGTGCCTGCGTGGGAGCGGCCAGCCGATTTATATGTACCTGTAGCTATAACGTCCAGGCAGTATTTGCATTTGAAATTGGCGTTGCGTGAGTCGTATGCAAACCGGCTACTGCCCCTGCCAGTCCTCTTTCTCTCCGCTCTCTTCTACCCTCTTTGTGGCTCTCGCTTGCTTCTCATGACGATTCTAAATGGCCGCACAATGAGCCTCATATATGCTCCCGGCTCTTAATTAATCTGTTTGCTCTTTCGTATTTCTTCAAGCGCCAATATATAATTTCCCGTCCATTTCCAACCGACGTACGAATTACAATTTAGAGAAATTTAAAATCGCCCTCAAGTGAAATCGCCAGCAGTTTTTCATAATTACACGAGCCTCCAAGCCGCGATTTCCCGAAATAAATTTGCCAATTTGCAACGACGCCACTAAAGTAAGCGCGCCGTTTTCCTTCGAGAAAACAAATGACGGCTAATGAGCGACGATCGTTGAATCGGAGATGAGCATAAAAGAAAGGGGATAGCGAGAGAAATGATACGGAGTATGGATATACCAGAGTATGGCTCTCTGGCATTCCGTAGGCGCGCATTGCTCGCCGACACTTTGCGAGCGAAGGGGCCATTTATCAGGTCGCGCGGCGGTTATGCGCGCATCGCGCGTCGCTGCGAATACTGTCAAGGATAAGCCCAGGGAGCCCGATCCCCCGGTCTGCAACGTCTCTCATTCCCAAGCGAGAGAGAGAAAGAGCAGGTGTGCACCCGCTCCTCTCTCTCTCTCGCCGTGGGCTATAAGCGGCACTTCTCTCCGCGCGAGCATAAATCGCGAGGCTCGAATCTCGATTGGTATAAGCTGCTCGGTTGTGTTTTGCCCGGCTTTCCCTTTCGCAGGAATTACACTCGGTTTGCCTGCGACTGCCTGCGCATACTTCAGTCGGCGAAGTTGGCGAAATCGGGGGGCTATCGATGAAGCCGGCGATTTATTGGGTGACGCCGAGGTATCCCGCTTGTTTGAGGATCGGGAGAAGAATTCGCGAAAAAAAAGAGGGAAACGCGTAATCGGCGTTACGGTAGCAGATTATCTCTCGCAAATTACATCTACGGTCGCGCGAAAATTTGTCCGGAATCGCCCCTCGCGATCTGTTTACAGTCGCGGCCGGAATAACGCCGCGATATGTCCTTTGCGCTTATCTCGAAGGCCTGTACGCATATTAACCGGATCGACACTCGGCGCGCATGTCGTTTTATTTTCTTCCCATGGAATCGCAAAGCCTCAATCCACTTTGCCCGACGCTTTATCCGAAAGCGAGATACGCCTGTTCGATGTCACATCTCAGAAATAGTAAAGATACTGTTTCTTTGCTATTGTAAACAAACGATATACGTCCGAGTGTAACGAAGATAAAATGTTTTCGTTTGGCCTTGCAGCCGATGCTCCTCTCGAGGCTTACGGCTCTCTGGGTATCGCGTGTAGACCCTATCGCTGCTGAGCTTACTTGCAACATTGCGATCGATCAGACGGGATTCGACGTCCTTGTAAAAAACATAGGGAAAAAGTGGCGCGGTAAAGGGAAGATTTTTTGGCATTGATATCTCGTAATGGTGTGCATAAAAGAATTCGCTTTAGCTAAAAATTTGGATGCGAAATTAAAGAGGCGTGCAGTTATTCATCGGTATACCGATAAAATACACTTGATACAGTATCAAAAAGGCTTCGAATAATATAGGCGATTTTAAAAATTTTTTATGAGCTTGTTCTTATACATTTTTTTTCAAGAATTTCCAAAATTCGAAAAATCTTGAGATTCAAAACGTTATCGATGAAACCTTAAAAATGTTGATAATTGACTTAAAAGTCGTTCTTTTTACAGCTAACCGTCATTTTATTTTGGGGGTCCATGTGTTCTCCCGTGGGTTATACGCGCATAAAATGAAATATAAAAGGCAACGATCGAGTGTGCCAGTTTTACGACAATTAATTTCGCCCAGCCGTTCGGATTCGGCTTTTATGGGCTTTTTTTATAGTTTTGCAAATCGTTAAATTAATTTCAAGTCAGTAAAAATATTTCGCTCGATCTAAAAAATCCTTTTCTAATAAACGTCTCATTAACTTATCGTTAGACGATCGGCTTTAAATTTCGGCTCTTATCTGCGCCGTTAAAAAACATTTCGTCGATAAAACGAGTTTATACGAGTCATTAGAAAACAATTTATTTACTAGACAAAGTTTCGCTCTGTTTGTACAAAACGCTTGGGCTGCAATGCTTCACGAGCGTTCGCCAATGTCTTCGTACGACCATGGCTGTAAAAAAAGAAACCGAATATAAACTCAAATATTTACCAATATTATATCAATTGATAAATCAATAGAATGCAAAGACACATATCGAGCGAAATACATTCGTAGAAATAAGCTTGAAAACGAAAATAAGCCAGGCTTTATGCTCGAGCGGACAAGCGGGTTTTATCAAGCAACGCACTGCCATCGCATCTCATCGTGAAAGCCGCGCGCTTACGCAGAGCCAAACGACAAGTCGAGATGCTCGGGCCGCATCTTATCTCGGCTTTCGCGCGACCTTTGCCATATTCGCCTTACCACCAGAGAGAGCTTCTCCACTGTACGGCTCTCTTTCGAGCAAAAAACGAAAGAAAAAAAAGGAATAAGAATCGCTCGAGACGCGTTATCGAGGCATGTTGGGGGCATCCGCTCGGCGCGTCGGGGGTCAGCACGCGACCCGGCACGATCTCTCTCTCTCTCTCTCTCTCTCTCTCTCTCTCTCTCTCGAGGCCTCTCTCGCTTTGCTTTTTGCCTCTCGGCGCGCCGGTCTGCTATTATCGTAGTCTCCCTCTTGCTGCGACTTGGCCATTCATCCTCCGGATAGCGTAGCCGCTTTTGCTTTCACGGGCCAGCTCTTTCAATTCACAATCGCCGCTCTCATTGACTTTTTCTTCTCTCTCTCCCTCGTTCGCTCAGCGCTAGAGACGTGTTTATCTTGGCGAAATGTGTTATCGCTAATATTCCAATGCAACTGTTACGTTAACGCTTCTCGTGCTCGCTTTCCTTGCGATTTTGGTATTTTAAGCAGCCTGTAGACGATTAATTATTTCAGTATAGTCGACGAGGTTATCCAATTGCAAGTCTCTCTGCCCGACCAACTGGTTAATTTGGGATCTTCCCGTATATGCGGGCGACATATGCTGTCCGTTCGAGCCCTCCCCCGAGGGTAGCAAATGTTCCGACATTCTACCCTCGCAGGAGCTCCGGGAGATCGGAAAGACGAGGAGGAGTAGAGGCGGAGAGGAAAGCTGGGAGGGTACATAGGAATCACGGGCTGGCGGGGTAGGCGCCGGAGCGGAGCGTGGCCGCTTGGCCCACTGGAGCGCACTCCCGGAGGAAGCACGGCCAGCGCCGAGAGAGAGAGAGAGAGAGCCAGCCTCCGTACTTCGGACGCGTGCTCGCTCTCGCGTTTGGCTGGCCGCGCGTGCCGGGGGGCGCAGCGCGTGAAAAGCACGCTGCAGGGAACTGCGCACCGCCGCTGCCACGGTGCCGGGAGATGGACGCGCCGATGGCTCCGGGCACGCGCCTCTATGTATCTGCATGGGCCCCAGCAGATCGCGCGCCGATGCTCCTCGGACGTACGGATGCGTATCGGGCAGACCGCAGATCGGAGATGCGCTTACGCGCCCTCATCGATCCCTCCTGGATTCATTGTTCTTTTCGTTCTTCCAGTCGCTCTTTATGCACACGCCCCATGGAAATTGCCTTTAAATAACGAGTTATTGTTGCATACTTGGAACGAGCATTTTTCTCCTTCGTTCGTGCTATAACTAAACGTTCTCTTGATGCATTGGCTCATTTTTATGGACGATTTTAATTCGGTGCAGATAATCGAGTTTGGAAAAGTCTAAATAACTTTTAAAAAAAGTGGCCTGGTGTTGTGTTATTGGCTTTGGCCGGCTTGATAAATGATATTACCCACACGTGACTGCTTTTTCAATAGCGTCGCACCTTGGCAGTCCCTTGCTTTATTTTTCTTCTTCATCTTCTTATACATCTCGCATTGCCAGGCATACTGATATATATACGTGTATTGCTCGAACAGCCATTTAAGCTTGCATCAAATGATTATACTTTTTATATTTCAATTGAAAATTGATGATTACATTTACATTAAAAATTGGCCTGACGCGTATCAGATAAAACTGCGCGTAATAACATTTGAAACGTAAGCTGAAACAGCTTAATAGCCGGGCGATTGCAATACCTTCTCTCTCTCTCTCTCACTCTTTTTTTTGCCCACATTAGTATACTAACATTGGCACTCCCACCAATTAAAGATACTTTTTTATGCACTTCGTTAAGTAGCTTCCCGATAAAAATTTTAATGGAACAAGTATTGACACCATTCGTTTCGAAATAAGCGTATAGCTACATGCTTGACGTGATCTCTTCTTTTTTTTCTTCTTTTTTTTTTAAGAAAAAGAAAGCTACTCACGTAGTGTTAAATATAAATTAAAGCTATACTTAATGCATTAAGCTTGAAAATTATTGTACGTTCACAGATTATAATATTAAGATTAAAATTATTGTCACCTATTGAATACCGTAAATAATAAAATTTATTATTTTCACTATAGAGTTGTCTCTACTTTATGCTCTCGTTCCTCCTAAAATTCTTGTAATTCCAATATTTTACTTCTTATTTGTGAAATTCAAGTTTTAAACGATCGAGGAGGGGAAACTAGGAGTGCATAGAACCGGATGCCAACGCTTTTTACGTAATTTCACGGTCGAAATAAATTGGGGTATCGGGAATTACAGTAGCCAAAATTGGCAAAACTCCTTTGCCAAACTAATCATTACTCCTTGTTACCTCCTATTCATCTCTTCTCAGGCTCGTATACCATTGATCGGCCGTTGTGTTTCTACCATCATAATAAAATGTAAAGTGGCTCGTTTGGCTCTTTACAAGGGAATTTTTTAATTTGAAAAATTTTACGTGATCTTTTTCGTTCTATTGCGAAAATAGAAAAACCATAAACATTATCTAAGATTTTTACCAAAATTCGCATTTCATCGAAAGGAATGCAAAAAATCGCAGTTCCATCAACAAATTCAATTCGGCAGTCGTATAAATTTATGCGATTCTTTCTTTGTACATTTTCGAGTCGTTGAAATACTTGCGACGATGCGCTCAGCGTCGAGGAATTCTCCAAGTCGTGAAAATACGCGAACGTGACGCGCAAAAAGGCGCGAAAAAAGGATTTTTATAGCCTCTCCCCCCGACGACGACGTAGCGCCCGCGCGCGAAAAAAAAACAAGAAACGCAGTGTACGCTTGTGTGCAGGTTGCCCCGAAAGAAAGACCAGAGCGGGGAGCGTAAAAAGTCCGAGGAGTAAAAAAAAGGACTTTCTTCAGTGCGGCAGTGTGGCTGCAGCCGCGCAGTGGCATTCGCGTATAAAAAACGCGTTAAATCGACTTGGCGCGCTCGAGAGAGGGATCCTTACCTCGCCGCTGGACAAAGGGCCTTTTTGTCGCCGCGACGCTGCTATAGCTCTAGATCAAAACAATCTGTCGAGAGAGAGAGAGAGTCGCCCGGATGAATGGAGGCGGCGATTTCGCGGCGATTCCCTTTGCTCTCCGTAAAAGTGCACCGAAATGCCGAATAAATTGTTTTCTTTCTTCTGTTCCCGCTCCTCCTCGGGGGGGAGCCCACCCCCGCCCTCCTTTTTCTCCGGGCCAGCTCTGTAATAAGGAAACCGTAACACGCGCACGAGAGAGAAAGAATGAAGGACTACTCGCATTTGGCAACAATAGGACGTCGTTAACGCGCTGCGTCGCTGTCTATCCTACGGCCGGCCGGAGTATTGTTGCTGGATGACGAGGTGAAAGACGCGCGACTGCCACGCGGTCCGGCACTTTCTTATTATTTTTCCCTTGAATACGGGCCTTTTTAATTAAACGCCTCGGCTTCTGATGCGTACCTTTTTCGCTATCTTTACATCCACGCGCTCCGGCTATTTTCTGCTTGATTTATTGACGCGCCGCGGTTGCGGATCGAGAGAGAGAGAGAGAGACTGAGTTTTAATTGAAATTTTATCGTTTGGAGAACGACCTGTTGATGCTGCGAGAGTCAACAATGTAGGCAAATCACTGAGTGATTCGTTTTTTTTAATGATAAAACTAAGGTCATCAAGTTTCAATCTTTTATTGTTGTATCTTACATTTGTTTTTCATCAATTTTTTTTATTTTTCCTTATTTTATTTTTTAGAAAGTATAGTATTGTTGTTAATGATATACACTTAAAAGTTTTCTATGCTTTGAAATGGAATATTTAAAAGTTGGACTTACGACAAAATTAAATTTTCCAACATTACCGCAATTCCGTAAGGCAGCTCGTTTTAATTTTAATAAAAAAAAAAGAAAATAAAAAGTAACTCAACTCTCTCCAGCCGAGCTCATAAATATAACGAATGAATAGCTTATACGCGTCAAGCTTAAAACGAAAAGTCCAAGAGGTAGAGCGCGCCTGAAAACGGCAGAACGTTAACCCATGAAGAAATCATCGGAGGAATGCCATCCAATTGACAAGTACGTGTGTTTTCGAGATCGAGTCACGTTTAGCAAGACGATTATGATATAACTGCCCCGGCGCGCGATTCGATTTTCCCGTGCGATAGCGCGTCAAGCTGCAACGACGCAATTCACCTCTCTCTGCATCTACTTAAATGTATTCCGTTTGACGAGGGAGTCCCCCCGTCAAGCGCGCACGACCGGTTCAGCCTACCGGCAGGCTCATCTACGCGGGGCTGCCGTAGCCCGTGTTGCTCGCGACTTTTTCGAGAAAGCGCCCGGCCAAGTCGAAGGTGCGAGGGAATCATCAATCATCAGTGAGACGCGCGCGCTTCGCTCTGGCGCCGGACTGGCCCCGAGCGGCTCTCTTGTCAGCCGAGACCTCATTGTTCCTCGGAGCCTGGGCCCCCACGAATTGTCGGTCGGCTTATTTGTTTCGGCCGACGGGCCTAAATCATCGATTTGCCAAAGCTGCACGGAAGAGAGAGAGGGCGGGAGAGACGAGGTTCGCCCTAACGCCTCGGGCGCGTTATGCCCTCTCTCGGGCCAAGAGCTTCGAAGGCCGCGCTTTTTTCGGCCTAGCACACACCGGGCCCATCCTCCCTCGCGCAAATCCCTTTTCCGCCTATTGTCTTTGCTTCACGGCTGATTTTCGCGCTTTAGAATTTCGTTGCGGCCCTCATTGTTTTCGCGAACAATGGATTTTAATTTAACGTCGCTCTGGCGGCCCTCGACGTTTTACCTCGCGGGCCCAGCTTTGTCGGTCGCTTACTCCGCACACTCTCTCTCTCTGACCTATGCCTGCATGATGCAACTATCGACCTTAACATCCCGTAATGTCGAACTTACTTATATCGACCGAATAGCAAGAATCGAGTGAAAAATCAAATACCAATCATACCGACTTAATTTGATGACTTGATTGCTCATCTGTGCCTGTGAATACATTTTCTTTTAGCTTTATTTTCAACCGTATAGCGTAACGAGCGATCAATCACGCTTCATCAATCATAGTTTTTCTTGGATTATTTTTGCTCGGTATATTGCATCTACTTTTTTTTTCTTCTTTTTAGAGAAGAGAAAAAATAATGGGGGATTAGTTATAATGTTTGCTGGGAAAAGAAACGGAAAAATAAAATCGAAAGGAATTCATCGCGATAAAAACCTTGGAAGTCGCGCAGCTCTCAAGTTGCTCGATCGCCAATGAAGGCGCACGATTTCGAATTCATCGATCAAAACGAAATATCTCGGACAGGTATAGAATACGAGGCTCGTGTGAATGTGTAAGGCTCACGAGTATAGGACCCAAACAGCATTAACCTCGACCTTGGCTTGATCTAGTTTTTTTTTTCTTTATTTTCGCCTCGCAAAACACGCACGCATTTGCCTCTCTGTGCTGAGGCTCATGATTGTTTTCCAAGCGAGAGCGAGCGGCCAGTCGTGTATATTTTCAAACGTGGTATTTGCGCTTGGGTTTAAACAGATCCAGGCCTGCAATGAAAAATTCATGCGCAAAGGGCTCGAGTAGGCCTGGAACAATCGAAGCAGGGGCGCGAGGCTGTACAGGCGGAGAAAGAAAGGGATAACAGATGCAAATGGTAATGGTGAAACAGCGCAGGATGGCCGTTCAGCTCTATAAGCACTGGTAGTAAATACCAATGTAATTGCCGGGATATTTCGCTGGGCTCTCTCTCTCTTTCTCTCTCTCGCGGCGGGCCCAAGACTTTTCGATTGCTCTCAGCGCCCCGGCGCAGAGCCTGCGAGGCAAACGATCGTTTTGGCAGACGAAATAACGCAGCAACTCTACTCCTTTTTTTTTGTACGTATATCGGTGCCTGCAAGAACATCAAAACTGCAGAATCTTAGGCAGGGGCAAGGAGAGGTCTTGTTGTTCGAGAGTTGCTAGGCTGATTTCTTGAAAACAATTTTATTCGAGAGAGATTCGCGCTGAAGAATGCTGTTTGGATTACGGAGGCTGACCGATGTATCTAACGTCAGTCTCCCTTAGCTTGCTTTATCTCGTGGATTTCGTGGTATTCGGTTTGTCCCTCCTCGGCTTCCTTAAATTATCTGCCGAGCGACCAGCTGGAGGAGCTTCTGAACTCTTCGACTCTGCTTTCGCTTGAGCCCAGCAGTCCTCCTCGACAAGCCCCCTCTCGTGCATCATTAAAGAGAGGCGTTCGCCGAGCGTTATCAAGTCCGCGATGATGACGACGAATTTAGCTTTCAGAGGCCAATGTCAGGCCGCGATAAGATTGCCGAAATACTTCGTTTCCACTCCCCTTTCTCTCTCTCCCGTTCTCTTTCCCTCGACGCCGTTTTGGCAGAAGCTGATATTACACTCGCCCTTGTAGTGTTTTTGGCTTCGAAAAAAAAGACACAAACAAAAACAAAAGTAGCCAGCTTCTAGTTTCTTAATTGAGATGCGAAAACACTTGCTTATCGTCAAGCCGGCACGAATAAATTACCTTATCCCTCTTGAGCTTAGATATTATTCACGACGCGGCTTACGTGAGGGCAGAAGACGGTAATATCAGATTTTTAGGGTCATTAAGAAAACGAGGTAAGTGATTTAGGATAGCCCTAATAACACCGCACTAATTAATATTTCGCCCGGCTTAATTAAAAATTGAAATCGCAGAGGTATAATTAAGACGCCGGGCTCGGTTATTAAATAATATTTAAATAATATCTGATTGGCGAAATAACGTGTAATAATGTTTACAAAAAACTTATTCAATATACTCTGTAAGAGCAGATTGATAGATTCGACTATAAAACAGTACTAACGACCCCGCAACAAAAGGCTTGCTACTATTAATTAAATACGTCTGTGGCTCAACGTATCGATGAACGGCGCGGTAAGGGTTGGCTGTTATCCTTTGTGCTGTATACACGCTGGTACCCGCGTGCTCTCTCTTCTTCTATTTTCTTGCCCGGAGGCGAGATCGGATTTGACCGTTAACTTTCAATTTTATCCGATTGAAATCCAAATTGGAACTCGTTTTCTTTTGCTCGGCTCTCTCTCTCTCTCTCTCTCTCTCTCTCTCTCTCGCTCTTGAGCGGGGCCTCGATAAAGGACCTTAGTCATCTCCTCGATACACCTTGTATTCCCACGGCTAAGCCTCGCTTCCTCATTTTTTTCTCCCCTTCTGTATATACGTTCAGGCCGATTAGCTACTTGTTACTAATCACAAGAGCGCGCACCACCACCAGTATACAGCAGTCCAGTTAGAGCTTTAATCCGTTGGCCCATAACAATCTGTTGAATCTGCCGCAGAGGAAGAGAAGGGGAGCAACGGACGAGTAAGAAGGCATTGAAAAAACTGACTATTAGGCGGGGCTGTAGAGTTACGCTTGGATTGAGCTCGGCAGCGCGGCGCGAGCGTTGAGGCAAGTGGCAAGAGTATGAGAGAGAGAGAGAGAGAGAGAGAGAGAGAGAGAGAGAGCGGCGACGTCGGTGGCGCGCTGCCTCGAAATGGCCAACTCGTGTTTGCCGATTGGCCCTATCTCCGACACCCTGTCGCGGCTCGAGATTGCCGTTTCCTCTTTCTCACTGTGTGTGCACCGCGTCGAGAGAGAAAGGCTGCTGTGTGTGGGGGGAGGGGGGGAAGATGATAGCCAAGCGCGTCCAGATAAAAGAAGGAAAACGGCTCGAGCAAACACGTGTGCGAGAGAGAGAGAGAGAGAAGCGTAAATGGAAGAGTTGATTCAAGGGGTGGACCACATATGTGCCTAATCTGCCGAGATTTACAGTAAGCGTTGTGTTATTTCATTCTTTTTTTTTGCTTCCATTTTTTACTGCATCATTGAGATCTGATAAGGCCGATCGAAGCAAAAAATTATTTGGGAATGAAAGGCTGTTTCTTCGTGGCTGTGTTCGAGGCTATCCCCCGTTCTTACTCTATTACAGATACATTTTGTTCGGCTTCATCGACGCCGAGAGTCAAATGAAGATAAATGCCGAAAGATTTGGCATTCGAGTCCCTTGAATTTTTCAAAGCCAAATGGAACCGCACGTTGCTGTTTATTTAACGCAGGCGCACCATCAATTTCTCTACTGTTTTAGAGCATCCGCTCTGATACTACAGTGCACTTTTGTGCGAAAAAAAGGACACACACACACGCAGAGTAGGGCTTATCGACTAGTGTCAATATTGATCGTCCAGCTGGCCGAGTATCAAGAGAGCTCTCCTTCCTGCATCGGCCAAATTACAGTGGAGCGATTTCGGCTGTTTGGGTAATGGACTCGCTTATAAGTTCCAGTGATATCGCAACGACGAGAGTTTAGTATAAACTTGCTGCAGGTTTTGTCTAAAGCCCATGCAAAGCCGTATTGCCGTTGATAATCCGTGAGTGCTTAACATCGAATCTCTTTTATTCACTTCAGATGCATGGTATGCCAGCAGAACGTGTCCATCACCTCGAAAAGCCAATTACTCTTTAAAATCCTGATCGGCAAATCCGAATGTCTGAGGCCAGCCGCAACGCGAAGGCTATGTACATATCGTACACACATAGACGCCGAATCGGCTAAAAAGGCCGCGATGTTGCTCGGCGAGTTTAGGGTCCGAGTATCGGTCCGCACTTGGTGCGCCTTATAAAGGCAAGCTGTGGGCAGTACAACGGCCGCAGTTGTATATAGGAGGAGGAGGAGGAGGAGGAGGCTGGAGGTACACGAAAGAGAGTGGCGGGCCTCTCCTTCTGCGCCGGGCGCATTACGGCGCATTATTATGATATAAGCCTGTTCGCGGCACGTGCGCTCACCGGCATATATACTCGGGTTTCGCGTGCCGCCGTTCCGTACTCCAGGGGGCCCAGAGGGAGGAATACGCTCTGCACGCGTATACCTCGCTCTCTCTCTCTCTCCCCCGGCGTGCGCCGCGGCGGCGGCATTATCCGGATGGACTGTGGGCCAGGGGTATAAAGAGTGTAGGGGGGGGGGAAGGCTTAACGTAATTCTAATTGCAGCTCTGCACGCGCGCTCTGAACTTTGCTCGACGCGGCCGCTTATTGCGTCTTTTTCGCTCGCTCGATCGGACGCGCTGTGCGCGCGCCCGGGCACATGTACACGCCCGAGACTGCCTTTGACGTGGGCTTATAAATGCCGGTATTATGAGATGTATTGTAGCGTGTTATTACGCGCGCTTGTTGGAATAAACGAGTTACCGATCGCGAGTGAGAGAGAGAGAGAGCTTTTGAGCCTGGCACACACACGTGAGCGGCGCCCGCGAGGCACTTTTTCCTCGCAATTTTCAACGCACCCCCATCTCTCTCTCTCTCTCTCTCTCTCTCTCTCTCTCTCTCTCTCTCTCGATCATCTTTTTTTACGTGTACATCGCGCTTTTTCCAATTATTCCCATCAAATTAATTCACAATACCATTATTTCTCGGTCGGCTTCGTTTTTCTTTTTAATCGCTTGATTGCCCATTTGAAATTTTCAGCTAAAGCGAAAAGAAATAAAAACTCGAAATTCACTGGGGGGAGGGAGGGGTGGTCGTGTGTATCTATCGAATTTATAAGAGTAGGCCTCTGATGCTTCGAGGAAGAAAACAAAATTTCTTAATGGTCTTATTGGTGAAGCAAAGCAAGGGATAAAATAACGTTTATTAGCTGGGAGCAGTCGACAGGGAAAACACACGCACTGACATAGACAGGCGCGAGTAGGGGGATATACACATATATCCCTGCGCGCTCGCGTACATCATAATTACGTTATCGCCGGCGAGCTTGGCCAAGTCAGCTTTGACGAGTCGTTAGCCGAGCTGCACTCTCATTCTCCCGAGGCCAGAGAAAGAAAGAATGAGAGGGGAAGAGAGAGAAAGAGCCTCGCAGCAGCAGCGGCAGCAGTCTCGCGCGTGCGGCTTTGTCATAATGCGGTATCTCGGCGGAGCGAGGGAAAAAGCGAGTAGGTCCATCTGGAGGAGGATGAGGAGGCGGAGGGCATCCTCAGCGATATCATCTCGGCGTGTCCGTTGGCACGTATGACGCGGCCCAAGCCCCCTGGGCTCTGTTGCGCGGAGTCGCGCGTCCGGCACGTGCTGAGAGAGAGCTCGACGGTATATACGTAGGTGTGCGATGCACCGAGAGAGAGAGAGGCACCAATTGTAGCGCTAATACCTTCTCGCGGCCTTCGCCTGGGCGTGGTCCACTTCGTCGTCCTGCGCGTACTATACGGCCTGCACTCGCGCAGCTCGTTATTACTTTGAACGGGCAAACGGACCCCCAACCGATCGGCATCGCGTTCTCCTCAAGGTCGCTCCTGGCCCTGTTGCTGCATCTGCCGCTAATCTCCTCCTCGTCGGCTCACGTAATTGCCCTGTCTGTGTGTACACCTATACCGATATCGATGTACCTACACGCCGAAGGTAATTTGAAAAATTTCAGATCGACAGCTTTGTTCCCTTCTTTTTTAAAAGCAGGCTCTGTAGCTGCACCGAGATGGGGAAAAAAAAGTGCTGAAGGAGCTTTTAGAGGTTGTACGCGAGAACGGCCGGTTAAGAGAATGAGAGGGGAATTTGATTCGGAGTAATCTTTGGCAAACATGTATTCCTTTGCGTAATTGACACGAGCAATGAATGAGTACGGGCTGTGGGGGAAGAGGCGAGGGGAGGTTGTATTACGATAACATACTCGCTTTGCTAAGAATCGAGCTGCCCGAGGTGCCGACGCGGGTCCATATACACGCGGGCTGCAGCTGCGATCGGACAAAGAAAGCAAGCTGTATAGGAAGGAACCGGTAAGGGGATATGTTATTAAGACCATCGGGCTCGATGCTTAATGTCTCGAAGTGATTTGTGATAAGGCTGGCCGTAAAAAAAAAGTTGCTCGCTCTATAAGTCCCATATCATCGGGTTTTTACAGCCCGCGCGAGAGCGGAAACGTTGAGGCTGCGGATATGTGCGCGCGTCGGGGTTCATAAAATTTTGTAATTAACAGTTTAAGCTCGGTAAACACTTTCGGCCCCTGACGCGTGGTTCAATGAATCATGCTTAATGCAAGCTTAATTGAAATTAGAAAAACAAGTTGTACGCGCGAAGGTCGAGCGAGAGCGCGAACTTGTGGTTTTTAATTAGCAAAGTGTTTTTCGAAGGCCCGGATAATTTCAGTCCCAAGCTCATAATTGCCGATCTGCTTTGAGCGTGTACACTGTAGATGAATAAACAAAAAATCCATAATTCACGAAGACGGATAATTCGTTAACGCGCGCGGGCGTATAGGAAAGAAGTTGAAATGAAAAAAAACATATCGAGAGCAATTAAATAATTGGAAGCGATTTCGCGCGAAAGTATTGCAGCGCGGAGAGGCAGCAGAAGAAGCCTTGATTCATCGGCATCGCTCGATTGAAACGTCCAAGGTTCCCCGAGTTAGCCCGGGGGATTTTCGATAGCCTCGAAACTCGCAGATTTTCGAAATGAAGCTCCCTCGATATTCCCCAGCCAACGCACGCGACCAATAAATCAGAAAGAGAGAAGAAGAGAGCGAAGCAGAGAGAAAGAGAGAAGTGGAAGGCCAAAAGGCGTGCGTGTTCATCTCTTACATAAAGCGCATTCTGGCAAGGCCGGAATCTCATTCGGCTTCTCTCTCTCTCTGACTCTTCTTCGCTCTCTCTCTCTCTCTCTCTCTCTCTCTCTCTCTCTCTCTCTCTCTCGGCAAGAATGAGCAGGTGCTCCACTGTCACGCTCCTTGCACTCGAGAGAGAGAGAGAGAGAGCCGGCCCCGGCGCAACTCTTCTACGCTCCTTCTCCTCCTGCGTCCCCCTCCACCCATCCTCGCCACAAACTCACTCTCGTCCACCCTCCGCGCGCAGAGCCAGGCGGATTTTAAGTGCTTTTTACGCGGCTTCGCCGCTTTGTCTCAACTTGTCTTTTTTATTTGGCCACGCTCCCCTGTCTCGCCCCCTCGCTCTCTGCAGCTTCCTCGCTCCCTCTTTCTCTTTCTTTGCCTCGCTCGAGCGTCCACGCGCGCTCTTGGTTTGGATGTGGCGGCTCTTATTTTTCGCCCACATAACGTCCGGACGACGCGCGAGTCTGAGCCGCCCCCTCGCTTACACGCTCTCTCTCTCTCTCTCTCTCTCTCTCTCTCTCTCTCTCTCTCTCTCTCTCTCTAGCACGTGCCGCGTTTCTTTGGTTGTCGACCTTGGCTTTCAGCACGCGTGTAATCGACGCCGCCAGAGCCGGCCAAAGCGAATTGTTCTAAAACGATGCGCCGCCCGGCGAAATGACTCTCCGAGCTCAGGCACCCAGGCTTGGTTCGTTATTCAATAGAGGATAGGCCTTGGCACCTCTCATAAGCTTTTCATTTTAATGCGTTTAAACTTTTAATGGATTTATTTTCCACGAGTTTTGCTCTTGTAACAACGTTAATTTGTGCGAAATAGGGGATGCTGAGGGGGTTTAAGCAGGAAGTTGGGAGACCAGCGAATGAGCGTGTGCGCTTTAATCGCAGCTTGATGCCCGGGCGTCTGCAATTGCGGGCGTTCACAAGCAGAAGTCAATTTAATAAGATCGATCAAAAAATTTCGCTCCGCGCAGCAGGAAGTTAACGATTTTTTTTTCGAGAGCCCGCGTGTTTCGGTTCAAAGAATAATTCGCCTTGTGCTTGTAACGCCTTTACCATATACTTCCCTTTTTGCCACCTCGAGACAAATTGTTGCAGAGCGGTAATTGGATATTCCAATAGCAAACTAAATTGACTTTTCTTTTTAAGGTAATCTGCAAGGGAAACACACCCATTACGTTGACGAAAATGAAAACATTTATTTTTTTTATCCAATATTATGATTGCGCGCTGTATATACGTCTGAATTTAATAAAAATTGTTATAGAGTTGATATATAATTGATACGTATGCGTGTATCGATGAAACAAACAGTCCGAAGAAGATTTAAATATTGCTCAATGGCCAAGATAAATATCATAATTTAATGAAAAAAATTAAAGCATTAATAAGAGGCGAGCGGGCGTCGCGCCGCCGGTGATTTACGCCCGGCGAATTTTCGATCAAACGCGCTGCGGCATAAATTGTCCCGGCATTAAGGCCCCCGAAATTCATTTAACAAACAACTATAAATACGTAACGCTCCACATAAGCAACAGTAATCGCGTTGGCGTCAACGCCGCTGCCAGACCAGAGAGGCAGAACTGGTTTGGCGCGCGCCCGCGGAAAACCGGAACTTTCGAAAATCTGGATCACATCTTACGCGACCAGACGCCCGGCATCCGGCGCGTCCAGCCGTACAAAGAGGTCCTTCTACGGAAATCTCTGCGCCCACGGCTAAAGAGATAAAGCGAAAAAAAAGGCGATTAAGAGGAAACGAAAACAAATCCTTCCCCGAAGTCGATCCTCAATATTTTTAACTCTTTTCCTATTAAAGCCAATTAATCTGGCTAAACTACTGGGAATAAAAAACGGGCGAGCGTAAAAAAGAGAGTGCTCGAAGGAGGGCAAGGCATTATCGGCGCGCAGTTTTTCGTAAAAGCGTTTCCCTCGGACGCACGGCACACGCGAGTTTTGGTAAAACGAGAGAGAGAGAGACCCTCGAGCACGGCAGCGCAGGGGAGGCGTTCAGTTATACGCAGCGACCACCTCGGGCGACTTTCACGCTCCTCGGCGCATATATGCGTGAGTATACCCGAGAGCTCGGCTGGCTCTCTCTCTCTCTCTCTCTCGCGGCTACAAAATTCCCGTCACGATAATTTCATGATTTACGAGCGGCGCGTGCAGTAACGCGCCGCTTTTTAATGACGGCAATACTGCCCTCGATACACCACCGCCAGCCAGCCAGCCAGCCTGCGCGCACACACAGTATCACACGAACCTCGTAAAATCCGCTTCTTTTCTCGCGCGCGCCGCGCATATACGACGCTCGTTCCTTCCTTACCCTGTATCTTCCTGCTCCACACAGTTGGAAATTAATTAAAAGCCGAGCTTACGTACGCAGCGAGAGATACCCTCGAAAAATCGCCGGCAATGAAACCCAATAATAAATGCCTTTTTTAGATCCGATAGTTTTGAATTTCACACCAGGGCAATAAAATTAAGAGACAAGAAAGCAAAAAAGAAAAGGAAAAAGAAGAAGGGTAGCGAAAGAGAGAGAGAGAGAGAGAGGAGCTGCGGGCATAACGTTATAAACATTTTATTTTGATTGCCGGGGCGCTAATTATGCGCGTCGGGGCGTTCATTGAATATACACGCTTTGCAGCTGATCCGCTTACACTCTTGCCCGGGCTTAAACCACACAAGTTTACGATCAATCGACTCTCTCTCTCTCTCTCGCATGAATATGCAGGGCACGTACATCGAGGGCTGGCTCTCTTTCCCTTCCCTCTCTCTCTCTCTCTCGGCCCGCACTGATACCGATACCCGTGAGGGCTTCGGCCTGGAAAAAATTAATGAAACTTTGCGGCTATCGCGCCAGCAAGGAAAACATGCAAATCAGTTGGTCCGCCGATCGAAGGCTAACGCATAACATCGCGCCTCAAACCTCACAGCGGCTGATCCTACGATTTTTTACCGTTTATAAACGTTGGTTCCCGTGCGTAACCCAGCAGCAGTTGTTACCGAGTATAGATCAAGGCCGGGACTGAAGGGCGAGGATGAGGAGGAAGAAAGGTCGGAGAGGCGTCAAGTGGTCCCCCCGCGATTGCCATATGGCAGGTTATCAGGCGGCAGGAAGTGGCGTGTAAAACGACGCTGACGGGGACACCCGAAGCGCCTTGTCCTCGGCTTCGTCATTGTCCTGCCTCGCATGCGGGACTCTCGGTCTGTAAACGCGCCTCCGATGTCAAAGGAATGTGTCACTTCCTCGTTGCCTCTCGCCCGCCTAGTCTCAATTGACATCCTACAAACGAGCCGGCCAATGACTCTTGACTGTGCATTAGCAGTCGGAATCGATTAGTGTGTCGGAACCGCTAGCTCGCTTGGACATTGAGCACAGTCGAGAAGAAGCTACGCCATTATCGTCGCAAGATTTATGCCGGATCCAAAGTTTGCGCAAAGTCTATATCATAGGCATTAAATTTACGAGGAACCTTTGAGCTATGATGATTAGACCGTCTTCGGTTTGCGCGCACACGTAGGCTCGAAGCGTGAATTACAACCTTGTGGTTTCAAAGAAAGCCGAGACCGCCACTAAGGTTATAATCTAAATCGTTTCCACTGCGCAGCAACTCGTACAAAAATCGTTCTCGCGAGGTAGGAAGAAAAATTTTTGAAGACTCGGCTACTGGAGCCCGAGGGAAAAAGAGAAAAAGAAGAAAACGCTTAAGAACACACGGGGTTTACGTATATAAAAATGTGTACAAGCACGGGGGGAGTGAAAGAGGGCGCGGGGCCAACGTGTATCGGTAATACAGCTTTTTGACCGGGGCTTGTAATAATTCGGCCGGTGCATCGGTGCTTTTTCGTCGACGCGGCCGAAGCGCCATAAATAAATGTTGTTTTTACGGCTGCGAAATTGGGCATTTAAAGTGCGCTCGGGCGGCTCTTCTGCTAAGACGCGCGGCCAATCTCCGGGCCCCTTTAGCCGGGGCTCCAGACTCCTGGCCACATAAACCTTTGGACCGCCAGCAGAACGAAAGTGCCGGTCGTCGGTGAGATTTTGCGAGAAAGAGAGAGAGAGAGCGCGCGTGTGTGTCGAAAATTGGCATTCAAAGTTCACGGAGGTGGCTCGCGCGAACCGCCTCGGGGAGAAGGAGGCTGCGGTATACGCGATCCCTTTACTTTCACATCCCCGATTATCGTTGGCCTCCCTTTTACGCGGAGATAATACGCGCTCGCGGGCGCCCTAGGACCCTGCACACGGCGAGAGAGCAGCCGCGGGAGTACGCGCAAAAACGAGACTGGTCTGCGCGCTCGTTTAATAATCCCTTCAAGAGCCTACCCAATGATATAGCGTACGTATACGCGTGAGAAAAGTCTTTCGAGGCTTCGCGGGTGTAAGCCCCAGTTTAGATTATTCGCGGCAGTTCATTTTTACGCGGGGATACACATATAGAGACGTGAAGCTGTCGCTTGAAATTTCAAATGCCGGGCGGGTGATAAAAAAAATGTCATTTCCCGGGCGTTTTTTACCTAGCGCGGTATAAAGGCTCTCTCCTCGTTTAGCTTAGCCGCGACGGCCAGAATAGTCGTCAGTCCGGTGTGCTTTTATCGAAGACACCGCGCTTGTCCCACGGGAATTTTGCCGTTTATGCCCTAACACGGCGCGAGAGAGAGGCGTTTCACAATGTACGGAGAAGAGCCGCGGACCGCGCGTGCGATTCTCTAAATTGACGTCGTATAACGATAGGTCGCTTATATAAAAGTGTAAGCGAGGGGAAAAAAGAGCGCCGAGAGAGCGGCCGTTAAAATTCCAACGACCACGCGCGCGCGCACTCCGCTGTGCGATTTGCTTGTAACGATCTTTCGGCCCGGCGAGGGCGAATGGAAATTTGATTAGTTTCGCAGGGTGAAAATTAAATCGGCTCCTCTGCCATGGCGACTGAAAAGTGCACTTTGAGCAATGCTCGAAGTAAAAAGGCAGCACATAAGACTGTAAGGGAACGCTGAAAGGGTCGAAGAGAACGACAACGACGCTGCTGTCAGAGAGTGCTCTTCGAGCGTATACGTCGCGAGAGAGGGCTTTTTCATCTCGGCCAAGAGAGAGAGAGCGATCCGGCTCGTTAAGTCCCTCGGCGAGTTGGCTTTTCACTCTCGGTTTCGCGGCCTTTCTTGCCCCCCCCCCCCCGCGAAAGGGAACGAGAGCGCGGCTCTCATTAGCGACGCTCGCCACTCGGCCGTTTGCTGTAATATTGCGAGCGCTCGCCTTTCTCACGGCTCGCTCTGGCCCCGTATCTGAATTACAGAAGCATCGGCCGAGCTGTCGCGTCTACTCCTCGACCGAATCCGGCCTCTCTGCTCCTCATCGGCCTTGGGGACGATCTAACAGTCGTCGTAGCGAATTATATCGCCTAGCGCGCTCTCTCCGATGCAGCTTTTTATCTCACTCCTCCCCGGAGCATCAGCTGATGCATGTCCACGAGGCACACACGCCTCTGAAAAGCAGCTCTGCCTCGTGACTGAGATTGCGGGGAGGAATTTAAAATACGTCAAATAAAATTGTGTAACTTTTTCTTCGATCGCCTTGCCAATTGAACGCCAGGGATATTGGAGGATGAAAGAGAAAAAAAAGGGATAACGTTAATAAGATGTTTATAACGACGTGAGTGCGCCATCGAAATGCATTTCCAAAGGCAGCCAATGGGAGTCGCGCGTGCAGTTAAGAGCCCCTTTAAGTACGTGGGTGCAAGAGGCCAATGAGAAAGGGGTAAGCGAGAGTGCGGGGGTATAAAGGGCTGGAGAAGAGTCCCGCGGCTAAAAAGTGCGTGTGCCGTCGCTTTCGATCGTGTCCTCTCTCTCTCTCTCTTTCTGTTTCTCGAGCAAACCGCTAGTTATGACTTCATGCCGTCTTTTGCACGCACTAAATCCGATTTGCCGTAGGGCTTTCGTGCGCAAGAGTGAGAGAGGGGGAGTGGGAGACACGACAAAAGCCATTTTCGACGTTTTGCCAGTCAAATAAAGTTATACAAACGCTGCATTTTTTAGGAGCACTCGCGAACCTGATTGTATACAGAAAAGATGAATATTGGCGTTTTCGTGATGAAAAGAAGACGTGCGTATATCCTTAGGAGTAAACGAAGCGAGAAACGAGGATGGAATTTAAAATACTCCGGCGTTCCTCTTCTAATCCTCTTATTTTCTGCTGTTATTCATCGTTTCTCATGGGAATTGAAAAAAAGAAGAAAATAATCAAATTTTTAATCACTAAAACATCAGTCTGAAACAACAGGTATACACCTATATATCCACAAAAAAAAAACAAAAAGCAATCAATACCGAAGAAAAATGACAATCCTCGGCTTTTCCATAACGCTTGGCACAATTCCCATGGCGGTCATCAATATTCAGCAGAGTCTCTCGCTCGGCCGTTCTCGGCGCTGGTGTGAAACAAAGTGCCTGTTTTCCTATTAATCAAGCCGAGAAAGCGAGATATTATGCAAGGGGCCGAGTGGTGCGCGCGTGCGCGGATCTCCGTCAAGGCTCGTTTCGTTCCTCGAACGGCACACTTCTCCCCTCCGAGGCAACGGGAGGTCGGACGGGGCCGCATAGAAAAGTGTTTTGTTGGAAATCCGCAGCACGGCCTTTGGTTTTCCCGGGGGCTACTTGGCCCGCCCACCGAATATAATGCCGGTAGGGAGCTTCTCTCTCTTTCTGGGTCCCATTGTCTTTTGCCGGTAGGTGCCGGTGTCTGCTCGGCCGCTGGCCGATGATTCTCGGAGCAGCGCCGCTGACCGCTGGCACGCGCCTCCGGGGCTCTGGCTCAGATAACGAACTTTGCTGCGTAAGCTTTCTACGTAAATCCGGTCCTCTCTCTCTCTCTCTCTGCCTACTGTGTGTGCGTCTGTTGCTCGGCTTTTGACTCACCAACGCTGTGGGCGTTGCTGCGAGCGGCGCACGTGTGTACGAGGAAGGAAGGAGGATCTCTCTCTCTCTCTCTCTCTCTCTCTCTCTCTCTCGATTAAAATGCAGCAGGAAAAACCGATGGGTTTGTAGATCATGTAGAAACGGCTTGTAATGTTACTCTTGCTCTTTGCATCCTAATGCATTTCTAAGTATTTTTTTACCGGCTTGTTACGAAACGTCGTTTTCTGGGACGGGAAACATTTGTTATAGCCGATGGTGTGTGTAATGACACGAGCATTAGTGTGCACAACGGCGCGTCGAAGATGATTTTTCTATTAACCGATACACTAAAAATGATTATACGCGTCGAATATGGCGTGGTATAATTAAGGCAAACTTTTCGATTGGAATCAATGACAAGGGCAATTTAAAGAGAACAAGTGATAAAAAAAAAACTATCAAAATTATAGATCCGAATGCCGTTCTGTTTGTCCGAGTTTATCTACCTGATGGTTAAGCGATTAGCCAAAAGTAGCGGATACATCTGGATATTAAGAATCAAACAAATCCAAAGCCAAATTCCAGCAAAATCCGGGCGCATTCTGGTCGAACGCAGCGGGCCACTTTCGCCAGATATCGGATATAAATATTCATGTATGGCCACAATAGCACGTAAGAGCAGAGGACCGCGCGTATAATTGAAAATAACACGAGGTAGAGCGACGCAGAAGACCAGAGCTCTCTCGGCTGGTCGGCAAAAGTCGGCTCGAGCGAATAGGCGAAGCCCTCCCATTAATACCCCCGTGGGCTTGGAAATGTTACGTCGTCGTCGTGCAAAATTCACGGATTTGCAATAGCCGGCGCCTCGGGCGAGAGCCCCGAGACCGAAAGAGAGCAAGGGAGAAAGAGCGAGTGTGTATAGGGGTCTAATCGTCCAAGGACGCAGAGAGTGGCGGGCAGGTGAGACGCCAGCGAAACGTATTAGGGCAGGACGTATAGCTCTCTCTCTCTCTTGTTCTGGTCGCAAAAGCATAGAGCGAGACTAGATCGGGCAGACTAGACGCGCTGCTCCTCCCGCGCTGATGCCCAGCCATTTGCGGCAGGTGGAGGCCGTGCGCGCCCAAGTCAGAGAGCGAAAACATATCGCTAGACCCGTTAAAAGGAAAGAAACGACTTTGACGCTTGATTACACGGCCAAGGAAGGAAGACGGCGAGTCTGGAGCGAGGGACACGCGCAGAAGCGATCTTTGATTCGCCCTGCGCGCCGCCATTATTCGCCCGTATAATTTAACGTCGATAACTCGATTTGGAATCGCGCCGTAAGCGCGAGCTCCCGAACCTCTTGACCCCTTCCACCAGCCATCTCTGCATAATCTGGAAGTTGTCGATTGCCGACAAAAATTGATTACGATTTGCGGGATGTAGGATTGACCGAACGGCAGGCCAACTATAGTTCTCTCGTTTTTATATCTCTCCAATTATCTCCTCTCTCGATGGACAAACACCAATTCCCTGGATTCATTTGCAACACCAAAACTATCCAAATATCAGAGCAACGATTACGATTCTTGGCTCGAAAGCCCAACGGGTTGATATTGAAATTAATAAAAAATAAAGAAGAGTGGAAAATAAAGCGAAGCGCAGCTGAGAGGAAACAAGGCTAATTCTCTATGCTATAAACAGGCCATAAATTTAATATGCTACGAATTGAAAAGACGTTGATATCAAGTTTACATTTGCAGAACGTCTGGGGCACAAGATTAGTTCTAACGATTTCAGCAAAACACGTGGCGATCGATTTGCTGACGTCGCCCTCGCACAGATGCATCTAATACACGTATAAATATACCAGTCCGCTTCGGCCTAGATTAGAGCGGCAGGTGTTTCATTACAGGGTAGGGATCTGCAGGCCTAGACTCGCCGCATCGTGTGCGAATCGGATTTCGCCTATTCCTCCTCCCCCGCCCCCTTGCCACTATGGTTCGTTTATTTCCTTTTATTCTTCTACTCCTCGGTCCGTCTAGGAGCAACTTTTTTGTTTCTTTTGCCTTCGGCCCACGCACTGGGCCCGCGCGCGCCTTGACTTATATTGTCTAGCGAGAGCTATTTTCGCTAGCCGCTGTCCTTTGTCTCGTTCAGCTGCTCCGGACTAGTTTGAATAATAGAATTTCACATTTATACCGCAGGTGCCGCGTCGTTCTTTTTTTTTCTCCTTTTTCGTTCCTTTCCAAACAACAAAAACTGCCTTTTGACGCTCATTCAATAATGTTTTGCTCTAATAAATTTAATTAAGAGATCGTCTTTGATGAAAACCACAACTGTATGGATTTATTTTTGTAAATTGGAGAAAATTGGTATACGTTCAAGTGGAAAAGTACGTAAATTGCGCTCACTTGCAAAGACGTAATGGGGGTAAACATGGGGAAAAAAAATCTGTATTCAAATGTAGCTTCGGCCGGGTCTCTCGAAAAGGAGATATGTCACCGCAGCCGAAGAGAAATCTCATCGGCAACAAGACCCCCGCGGTGCCGAGTTCGAGATACAATTTCTCTGCCGGAGACGGAAATAGGTTAGTCGAGGGGAGCCAAGCGCACCAGGAGGCTTCGAAACGAGCTCTATGTATGCTAAAATAAGTCGCGAACGAGATGCTTTTTTTCGGAGAAGACCAGTCCGTTTTTCATAGGCTTATTGTCTATTGATGGCTTAATACGCATACGGAATAGTTCACGTATAGCGACGATGACGTGAGACGAATCGACAAGTCATTTACTCGCGATGTTTTACCATATTTCAAATGTTCCTGGTTATCGAAGTGCCATTTCTCTTGGTAAAAGCGAAAGTGAAATATAGCGCAAAAGGCGTATAGTCAGCAATTGTTGGCATGATATATAAAAGATAGCTTTATTGTTATCATTGACAGTGTCAAAACTGTTTCGCTGCTCGATCTATGTAATTTCGCTGGTAATCGGCTAACGACTTATTTACTAGCGTAATTTCATTTACAAATCGTTCATAAATCCTTCGGAACAAATGCAGGGCCAATTAAGAAATCGCCGTTGAATTGGAAGATAATCACTGTAATTAGTAGCCAGCGAGAGAGAGAGAGAGAGAGAGAGAGAGAGAGAGAGAGAGAGAGAACTATTCCGCTCGGCTGACTTATGCCTTTGTGAACCTGTGACTAATTGTCGAATTGAGTCGTTTCGCGATTATCCGCTGGACGACGGGCCAGAAGAAAGCCTACTCAATTCTCTTTTATCAGTTGTTTCAAACCACATAGCTGCGGCCCCTTTTTTGATTGCCAAAAAAAAAAAAACAAAACGACGTTAGCGTAAATCAACGCGCGAAGGCTGGCGCACGAAATACTCAGCTGGAATACGATGGCGAGAGTCATTTTGTAATATCCAAATAAAGTTTTTGGTTTTCAAAAAAAAAAGAGGAAAGGACCTAAAGTTCAGGTGACCATTAATCTTGAACCACGTCAAAAACTGTATTGATTACTTTCGAAAGCCCTTGTGTTTTTCTTTTCTTCTTCTTGTTCTTTGCCTCGCCTCCTTTTTCGTCGTCTTGCAGAAGGCTATCGCTGTAGCATCCATTAAGGCACCATTCTTTTCTTCTCGCCAAACGACAAGCATTAAGATGACGATCTTGTTTTTTCGAACGTGTATAGGTCTTTTTTTTTCTCAAACTTCATTTTATCGGTGGGAGGGGGGCTACCTGTATATTCCCGCAGCGTTTTCACTTGGCTCTTACGTTCATTCGTAATACGCGCATTTTGCAATTCAGCATACTCACGTTAGGCAGTATCGGAGTAACTAAGGCTCGCATCACTTTCGGCTGCGTTAATTTATCGGCCTATTATCAGAGTATCCGAGATAATAACTACCAGGCCAGAAAAATTCGAAATATTCTTTCGTTCGTTTTAATTAAAGCGATGACTTACAGTTTAGTCTTACCGAGTCGCCTCCAGAGTCGTTTTATACTTGATTGCCACTATCAATATTAATTGACTCGTAATCAGTGTTTTGTTTTCATCGATACGGAGAGTAAAGGGGGGTGAGAGAGAGTAGTTCTCTGTACGCGATAGCAATCGATACATCAACATGGCTTCGATATTCTCATTAGAAAAGAATGACGGGCTTAATGAGGAGCGCCGGTGTATTTAATTTTAATAAAGCGTCCGTCTTTGGTCCTCCGAGCTCATCGAAAGTTAAGTACCTGCTTAAGGAAACGAATGAAAAAGGCACGTACTTATGGCGAGCATAGCAAGCTTGAAAATACGGTACCTCGCGTACGCGCTTCTGCTATATGCTCTCCGAACAATCTTTCTCTCTCCCTCTCGAGGTGATTCATTTTTATAGGCAAAGTTCTGGCGCTGTACCCTATATGTTCCATAGCCGTAATAAATTTTTTTTATTTCTAATTAAGACATTCGCCGCGCGACCTTTAAAACTTCACAACAAGCGTGTAAAAACTTGCTTCCCCTAAGGGTTATTATGCGGGACCTTTTTTTTTAAAAAAAAAGAACACATCGCATAACATTAATCATAAAGCGTATAACAAGATTCACGGGAAAAAAAGATTCCGTGAAACCACCGAGTAAAGTCATAATATTCGACGACAAGGGATTTCGCCGCGCTGCGTGTATACAAACGGAGAAAATAAAAGCCTAAAAAGCTAATGCATACAAAGGACGAGTCGCAAAAGGGGGTAAGATTAATTAGAGCAATGCTTCTAGTCGAGCGCATTTGATTAGCGAGATTTAAAAAAAATGCAGAGAGAAGAGAAGCTCTCGTGTCGATGGGGCCGATCGATCAGCCGACACACATCGTGTCGCAAGATGCTAACCCAGGTGGTCCGGAGCGTCAGAGCTCCACGCGCGTCCCGTCCTACAGCCGCTCTCTCTCTCTCTCTCTCTCTCTCTTTCTCTCGGACGTTTATTCAACGCGACGTGCGCGGCTACGTTTGCGGCTATATACAGCCGGAGGCGCGCAAGCTAATGGGGGTGAAGCCTGTGGCGGAAAAAGATGCCGGCCACCCTCGCAAACCCTCTATCCTCCAACGAATCTCCTCTCATTATTCAGGGAGACTCAATTAAAGAGCTCCCGATTCCGCATGCAGGCGCCCCCGCTCGCCGCCTCTCTCTCCCCCTTCACGCTCGCTGGATCGGTACCGTCCTACACGGGTTCGGTCCTAATTTGGAAATCCTTCTTTACGAGCCAATCAGTCTCGGGCATGTCATTGTGTCTCCGAACCTTCTTTTTTTTCATCTTGCATTCGTTCTATTCTGTACGGCGGTACTTTAACGGAGAGAACTTTTTTTAAAGGCATTTTAAAGGTTATTAACGTCTTTATGTGTAGTTATAGGGCGCGTTTACTGCGGAGCACTTTACATCGTCGTTCGACTTCCGACTGGGGCAGACTTGCCGGAATACCAAAAGGACGAGCCGGAGGATGTACACATAGCGGGAACAAACGTTTAAAGGCTCACTCTCGAAAACAGGAAAAAGGAGCATAGCGAGAGGAGGCAGAGTCGCGTGGTCCCAGCTAATTGTAAAGCTCCCGCGGCGTGGCGACCGTTCCATCTGCACTGCTCGCCCTCCCCCTCGCTTAACGGTTAACGTCATCGTCCGTCCCGCTTGGCCACGGCTCATTTGCAAAAATAAGCGCACACCGAGTTCGTCGCGCAGTGGCATTACGAGCTATCGGCCAAATCCTTAAGTATCCCAAGGGCCCAAAAGTACGGGTTATATCCGCGTTGTCCGATGCGGACGAGTCAGCGCACAGTTAGAGGGGGCAAAGAGAGAGACGACACGGTGGCGGCGGGTAGCAGATGTCCCGGCTCTCGAACGAATTCGTGCAATCAGTCGAAATTATCGTCGCGAGGGGGGGGGGGACGAGTAGGTCCCCGGTGTATACGGCAAGCGACGCAGGAGGCACGCGCTCGCGTGTGGACCCCCGAGCTCCCGTGACCCCCCTCTCTCTCTCTCTCGATATATATTCTACACTCCTGTAACACATCCCGGGGATCCCGGGAAGGCACGCGTGTTTACGAATTTCGTCATTACGCCCTACTGAGCCTTCTTCGCCCCCCCTTCCACCCCTCTTCTCTGCGTCTTATCGTGTACTCGCACGCGCTCTCGTTCGCATTCGTCCTCGCTCGCTCTCATTTGCATATTAATTTGCGGCTCTCTGCTCGAGTTTTGACGTCCCAATTTGCGAAAAAAACTGGCCGATTGAGAAGTTTACTCGCGAGCATTCGTAACGATGTTTTTCTCGGAGACTTTCTATTGACTTTATTATTTTAAGCGTCGCGTGTATGTATTGATAAATATGCGCGATTTCGTAGCGATTGGTGTCGCTGGAGTATTTGAACAAATAAATCGACAGGCTTGAAAAATAGTTGTACATTTAACGAAAAATAAACTGTGGCAATTTATTAATTATCATTCGGTATACACACTCGAGAGTAACGTGTAATTTATCAAGCCGAGAGTTGTGACCGGAATGCAGTTTAATATACGGCTCGATATTTCAGTGTCCTGGGAAAGGAGAAAATAGGGTTGTAAAAGAAGGATGGGGGGGGGGGGGGGGGGGGGGGGGGGGGGGGGGGGGGGGGGGGGGGGGGGGGAAGGGCAATTTGAAAGGCAAGCTGCATTAAGGTGGTAATTGGACGTCGAGAGCGTAAGAAAATCGGCGCAGCAGATTTTTCGTAGCCGACTCGATAAATATGATAAAGCCTGGAATATGAAAAAATAAATAAAAAAAAAAAACGGGAGCCAGGTAGAAAAAGAGTCGCGGGGCGATGGGGAGCCACGCGTCCACAGCTCGGGTAACTTCAATAGGGCGGGGAAGCTGGTGGATCGGGGCAGCAATATCATGAGGCGAGGGCAGCGGCGTCGCACCTTCTTCATGTCGGCTCGGGGCCATCGGATCGTCCCTCTAAATTTCGTCGCTGCGCCTTCGGCTCGAATTAATCGAGAGCAAGTTGTGTGCGTGAGCGTACAAGTGGAGGGAGCTGCAATCTCAAATGGTCTTTTTGCGGACCGGCCTTCAGCTGCTTGCCGAGCGATTTTTCTCCTCTCTCTCTCTTTCAAGAGAGAGCGCAAACGTGTCGTGATGGCCCGGGGAGGTGCGCGCGCGGCTATCTTTGCGTGTGCCTCTCTGCGTGTACACGCGTGCGTGTGCGCGCGGATCGAAGGATATCGGTACGCGCGCTCGCTCGGTTTCATGAATATTTACGCCGGGGCCCAGGCTCTCTCTCGCGCGCGTGCGATACTGCCCCCTCGCGTAATTGAAATTAGGCCAGTCGCCCATAAAACATAACGTCAAAATTAATTTACACTCGCTGCGCTCGTTTTGTCGCTTGATTTGTCGCGCGCGGCTCGGGTATGTACACGGGCCCGAGAGCAGCTCTTGCAAACATGCTAAAGACATTCTTCTCGGGGCCTTTTAACGATCGAGACCCTGCCTCCCCGATGCCTCCGCGACAGAGGAAATTTCTTTTCGGACAGGTTCGCCGTGATCGTTTGCTTTAACCTTCGACAATTTTCGTCTGGCCGTAAGCCGGTGATTAAGCTATAAATCTTAATTAACTAATTACTCGGAGAGAAATACGTGTATGTTTGACAAAGAAAAGAGTTGAAGCTACATTCATGGTAAGTCTTGAATAATACATACAGAGAAAGCCGCAGATTTCCATAGACGCGGTGCATAAGGTAGGGGCGGTGCAGCTGGCGAAAAGGCATTTTCGCAACGGCGTGCGCGGGGCGCAAATCCACGCACGCGAGCGTTTAGCGAGCGTGCGTGGATTTGCGCCCGGCGCACGCCGTTGCGAAAAATATTGTTCGATACCAACTCGTGTGAGTTGTCACCCTCGCTTCGCTCGGGCGACAAATCTCACACTCGTCGCGAATCATTTTTTATGCACTAGTATCGAAATATACTATTATTGGTCGGGCGCGGTATATTTCACGGCTTGCGTCATGTAGAGCCGAGCAGATCCGCCGAGCGAGTCTCAAGGCCGAGGATCATGGGAAAGCCGAAGGAAAAAAAGGAGGCACGCCCCCACACAATGAGACCGTTTCATCATTGTGTGCACTGCACGCGAAGAGAACGCGCTAAGAGCTGCTACCGGCGCAGCCGCCGCGTCATTTCTTCTCGGTCTCTCTCCCTCCTAGAGCAGAGCCTTTTTTTTTTACTCCTTTGACCTCGGCGCGAGAACGTTCGCAGGGCGCTTTATTGTCTTCGTAGAAAATTAAGCTGTAAAGGGCTGCTGCTTCTCTCTCCCTCGCGAGGCTCTTTTTATTGCTGTTTACAAGTGCCAGGGATACGAGAGGAAAAAAAACACAAATATATAACGAACACGCTAGTTCAAGCGCGATTTTTTATATGCCCGGTAAACGCGCGCGGCGTTTTAGAAACAAAGCGACTTTCGACCGATGATGCGCCGGCTACTGCAGCTGTTTGCTTTTTCAATTCTCAATCCCTTTTTTTATTCTCACTTTCTCAAATTCAGAAAATAAAGTTCTCCTTTTATCTTACCGAATATACGTATTGTCGGCAAGTCGTCTTATAGTATACACGTACAAACAACAATCAATATTGGGTGGGTAGAGAGACTGAAAAATCCGCGACGATAAATCAGTATCATAAATCGAGACGTCGAATCACTGCAAATCGATCAATAAACATCTCGGCCGGTTGCAAGAGCTGCGCCGGCAGCTGCTTCTACACCGTCCACAAGTACGACTTTGCAGGTTGCCGCATTCTCGCGCGTGCAAACTTATTAATATGATAAATAATTAAAGCAGGCCACTCTGTTGGTCGTTTAAGTCCTACCCAGCCGCGTCTTCTCGCAGTGTGCCCACGTGCGTCTGACATAATAACTCCGCCGAGCATTAATCGAGCCTTCTCTCTTGGCATCTTTTTTTTTACATCATACGCGACCGCGAACGCTCATTTATTGTCAGCGCAGCCACCCCCTGCGGCTATTCAATTCTCATTTGAAGATGTTATCTTGCTCCAGACTCACCCTCTTCCTCCTTTTTATAGCCTATTAATTACTTTGTTACTGATCATTCTAATGACTTTTATACAGCTCCCAATACTTATAATGTCCTCCGTCTCTTCTTTTTGGCAAAGTAATTGTAACATTTTTCGTTTATCAAGATCAATAATTTTCATCGATATTACAATTGTCCTTTCGAAACTCATTATTCATTGGCGTTCCAACATTTTTTTCAGCAATATTTTGTTACGATCGAATACCGATACGTCTTTGCCCCCATGGGAATTTAAAAAAAGGACCATTGCTTTATCGTAAAATCAGTTTCCGTGAAAGTAATAATTAACTGGGCTTTGTTTTGAAAGGAAAGAGACAATCGTTTTTTTACAAATTACTGGCTCTTAAAATTTATTAAATCAGAGTAGGAGACACGCATCAATTTTACCTTATCCTCGGGATCTAGGCTTTATAATTATGTACAACAGTCAGTCCAAACACTCGTGGAGTCTTGTGGTCTAGGCAGCAAGGGGGCATTTCCTATTTACATAATGGAGCGCACACACACTGTGGGAGACGGAGGAAAAAAAATTAAGGTGGCGTCGATGCTCAAAAGTGACCCTTTTCTATAATTATCGGCAGAGCCATCCGAATGTGGCGAGACAGTCTCTCCTCGCTATAAGCCGAGACACCAGAATGCGTTCCAGAGAGATTCAGGGGACGACTAGACGACCCCTCGGAGCAGATAAGCCTAAAAGCATCTTGGGACTGCGTTTTAAGATCCGAGCCGGGTGCCTCGAAATGTGGAAGCATTTTTCACCTACTTATGATAGGCTGCTCCGGCTTTGTTTTACCTCTCTAGGCGCCGGCTGGAATAGACCGGGCAGACAAGTATTCGGAGAATGACGACGCTCGTTAAATGCCAAACGTCACCAGGCAAACAAACAGAAAAAATCACGCCGTAATAACATTTTAACAATTAAACAGAAATATTTAGCCTTGGGGGTATTTTTGTAATTTCACGTGCTCGCTCGATGGCTTTCTTTGGCGAAACGAATAAAGAGAAAAACGAATGAGTAAAGGAGAGAACGCAGCAGAGATCAAGAGGTAAAAAAGTGTTCATAAATCAGAAGAGTGAAATGTAATGAAAAGAGGTTTAAGAGTTAATACAGACATATAAAAAAGTCATTAATAAAGTGAGGAGAGTGAGTAGAGGGAGGTAAAAGAGAGCAACGACGCCGGAAGCCAAAGGCAAGAGCACATCAGTGCGAGAGAGCTGCAGCCAAGAAAGAAAAGTGCGGACAGAAGCGAGAGAGAGAGCGAGAGATAGAGATTCCCATGAGCTGAACAACAGGAAGAGGGCAAGGGTGGAAGGGGGTGGAGGTAGGAGGTTGAGGGGGGGGGGGAAGAAAGGAACGATCGGAGAAACAGGCGGCGCGTGTGGGTGTCCATTGGCCGCCCATGTCGCTTGCTCTCGCTGCCCGGAGTAACAATTTAATTACAGCGTCGTCCCGATACGTATAGCAGCCACCCACGATAAATTGAATTTGCCACGGTATTAAGGCTCCGGATGAGATCTCGATCCTCTCTTTCTCTCTCTCTCTACTCGGCTGTGGCCGAGCGCGCGTAAGACACGAAAGAGAGGCAGAGAGAGAGAATCGGGATTTATTGTGCCGGAGCCACAGCCGGCAGCGCTGAACAGTAGTCGCGCAAGAGGCGCGAGCGAGCGAGAGGGCCCGATATTCTAATTAAGAAATTCGTCATCGTAGGGAGATTCATTCATGACTTCATCAGAGCCAGGGGGGGGGGCACCCGGCCCCACGTTATTACGCCAGTCCACCCTCCCCCCGCGCGCAAAAAAACGGCCTCATTTGCATTTTTCACAGGTCCGCTTGCCGGAGCACCCCACACCCCTCCTCCTTCTCGGGACCTTTTTGCACCTGCGAGAGCAAGCAACCCTCCCCGTATACTCTTATTTGCCCAGCAGCACCGGTCCCCGGATAAATTGGAAATTAGATTATCAAGCGACCGTAAGGGTCTGTTGATTTTTTTAATCTCAATCTCTCTTGGCGCGCAAGTTCGTTCTACAATTAAAAAAGTAGCATTTGCCAGCGTCATATAGAGGCAGAGACCGAGTTCCACAAACAGCCGGGGGAGGTGGGAGAGCGAGAGAAGGATGCGATGTTTTTCTTTTTTTTCCTTGTGTACACCTTTAAAGGGAGGGAAAAAAAGCTATTCGAAAGTGCGTCTATTATGAAAGTCACGTAGAAACTCGGCTTGGGCGTATATATACATAAAGAGCCCGAGTGAGAGAGCGAAGAGAGTGGGAGGGGTGGAAGAAGCTGCAGAAAGTCTCTTAGGCGTTAGCACAATGTAATCAAGGAACGTATGGGCATCCGTTGTCTCCTCCTCCGCTATAGGCAGGACAGACGCACAGCCGTGCAAGTCCGAACACGCAACGGCGTTAAGCATTGTGCCACTGCGCGCGGGCATACAGCCTCCAGGCCAATAGTTGGGAAAATAAAAACGCGTCAGTGGCGGCGGACGTTATTTTTTTTTTTTTTTCATTTTTTCTTTTCCATCGCTCTTCCTTTATGCAAAGCGAATCTTTTTCCGGCGAAGGTCGGACGCTCGTGGGCCCGAAAGCGGCATCCAGCTTTTCACGCACAGCGCGATGTATAAATTCTGGGCTGTCGCCGCTGACGCGCCTCCGGGCTCTCGGCGCATTCTCTTCTCACTCTCTCTATGCTAGTTGTATCATCCGCGCAGCTTCAAGTGTACGCCCGGCCCATGGTGTGCCTGCGGGCACAAGTTTTGTAAAGTGTGCTTTAGCCTGCTGGAAAAATCGATCATTTACACTTCGATGATAATAAATATACGCTTGCCGGGAGGATTACGCCGGGGCCCCGGTAATGAGTTGTATTAAATCTGCTCTTCGTTTTTCCGAATGGTATGTATATACCAGGCAGCGGCAGGTAATTATTGGAGAAATAAGCAGGTCTCGCAAATCCGTAAGTAGCTCCAGCTCAACAGCTAAAATTCTCTTTACAAAGCGGCGAGAGAATAAGAGAGAAGGAGAACGAGAGGGTAAAGGTGTTCAAAGTGCGTATAGAGCCATGTAACGGGCCGTTACACTTTGTGACACTACCACGTGCGGACAATCACACATACGCAACAGCTTTCGGCGGTAGCAAGAGAAGCGCGAAAGGAAACTATTTGTTATACGCGGAGAAGTGTTTGGGCGCCCGCGCGTGGTGTTGGGTTTCTTTAAGCGTCACGACAAACCAGCAGAGGGGTTAAAGCCTAATCCCTGGTATTAGGTGAAACCCGTCCACATTTCGAGGCGAACGATTTGAACGAAGAGGCCGCGTGGCCCTTTGCGCAAGCCTAACGTAAATATCATTCCTTCTGCTCTCAGCCAACCGAAATGGAGCGGAGACTGAGTTTCTCCGTTATTATTTATGGCGTTGTTGAGATGAGTAGCGTTTTCCGAAAGAACTTGGACTGTAGTGTTGAGTAGGTTGCATTGAACCGATTTTCAAATATCAAAATGACCAAACTTTTATTTATCGTCCATTAATCTGTAATGATTATACATTGTAAAAAGAAACGTAAGCGCAGCAGCAGAAGGATATCAGAAAAAGATTGAACGCAAGAATTACATAAATAGACATTCCAGGTGCCTATGCGCGGAACAATAGGTCAAAAGCGAGAAGCAGAGTATTCGGCCTATAGTCTTCACGCACATGTCACCCTTCCAGTCTTCTTCGATTTCAAACAAGCGCGCAAAGCAGCCCGACGAACGGGGCAGGTCAGAGGTATATTATACCTACAAAGACGAGCCGGAGATTCGTATCTGGTGCGTTCACGTTTCTTCGTGTGTGTATATGGGTGTATGTCTACCGGCTGAAGAATCCGGCCGAAGAATAAGCGCCGGCAATAGAAGATGCACTCGCGCGCACGCCCGACCGAGCGCTCATCCTCGTTAACGAGTTTCCTTCTTCTGATCCTTCCTCCCCCGAGACCTCTTATGTACATGCCCTAGCTTTTCGCAATGTACCGAAACGGTCACGCGCCTATGGATTATCCGCTCCTTCGGAACGCCACCTTCTTCATCTCTCTCTTTCTACCTCTACGGTTTAGTTTCTCTGAGCAAAGAAAACCCAGGATTGCGATCTGACGCGCTGCTTGCGTTCTCTCTTTCTTCGGCGTTCCAGCGATTTTCTCGCCGGATTTTTGTAAACTCTCTCACTCTTGCCCTGGATCTTGCTTTATTTTCACTGCTTGGATTATGCAAGGTCTTACCGGCGCGCGTGTGTTTTAGCCACGAGCTTTTTCCTTTACCTGCGGATTTACACCTATATGCAGAAGCAGTTGTGTATACGCATAGGTAATAAGCGCTCGTACAGTGTAAAAATGGCGGAAGGTATAGAAAAAGCTTTCCCCCGACTTTCCTCTTCCATCGGCTGGGTAAAACCAATACTTTCCGAAATTTTTCAAGCGCTATGGCAAAGAGAATACTTTGGCTCTTTAACCGAAAGACTATACGGCTCGCATAAAGTCTCGGAGGAGAAGTTAACGACAGCCGAGCGACTGCGGTTTCGCTCGGGCTATATAGCGTCTGTTGCGTCAGGGAAAAAGAATCGGGCTCATGCAAATGCCATGCAAATAATGGACCGTCACGACGACGATGCCCGAAGTGGGGGGAGAGGCACGCGGGGGTGAGCGCGCTCAATCTGCCAGGGACTTTTCTGGCCAAGTTTTTCAGACGCGCGCCAGGCAGCTCTCGGTCATTAGTAGGCGGGCACTAATAACCCACGCCGGACTGGCCGGCAGCTACGGGCGCACGCCGCACGTCTCTTCTGTGTGTGTGTGTGTAACTCTCCTCCCCTTTACCTCCTTCGTCCGAGCATCGGAGAAGCTTTTAATAAGTGGCCGTGCGAGAAGGCCCGGAGACGCTGGGCCCGGATCCTGTCCTGCGCGGAGACAAAACAGAAATTAAGTAATTACCGGTCATTATGAGCAGCAAATTGAGGATGACTCCGAAACTGGTACGGCCCTGACTCTCGGCGGACAGGTACATGTCGACGTCTCGACGTCCACTCATCCCCCGACCCTCCCGCACTTGCTTCGGCGTCCGCTTCGATTAGATATTGCTGGAGATGCCGGCGGGACGTCGCTCGAACTCCGTCGCGACTGATTAAGGAACCTCATTGGCACCGGATGTGTTCCTTCGGCGCTGCTTTACTTTAACGGCCGTGAGAGCGGTTTTCGAAATTTTTTAAAGTTTCTCTTTTCCGGAGGGCACTACAGACACGCAAGGGTAGACTGGAAGATTTCTCTTTGCCCCCGGGGGCTGGTGTAGGTGCTGGCCACCCTGGAAGCTCATAAAACGGTCTTATCCTCTCTCTTTTACGTTTTCTAAACTCTACCGTAACCTAACGGATTTTCGAAAAAATTTTCGGTTTTCCATTTTACAGTAAAAATAAAAAATTTCATATTACTTCAACTCAACGACGGATATAGCTGTATAATGCATGATTTCTTTTGGCTCTCGTTCAATATTATTCTAAATGCAATTGTATACTATACGCTCAAGTTGAAGAGTTTCCGGAAAATAATAAATGTAATTGTAGTTCGCCAAAGCTTTCGTGAACTTCACGACAATCGTCATTTCCAAGAAAATGTGCATTACCTTCGGTAAACTTCAAAGGCCGAGACGTGCGTTTCGCTTACTTACAATAGCCGCAACGGCTCTTCTTGAGAAGCAACAAAGCTACAATCACAATAACTCCCTGCAAAATAATTCGGTGCGCAGCTTCGGTATAAACATAACACTTTTCTGAATTACATCTTTTCCCCCTTAATCTTAATTCTACAAGCGATATTCGTTTTCTAAGATTTTCCATAAATTTATTTATCGATACGTATGACAATTCCAAGAATTGTTTTTCCAAAAAAGTATCTCGGCTCGAACATGTAAATAAAAAAATGTTTACTCGAGCGAAGGAGCAACAAAGTTAGGTGCAGTCCACGTGTATCATTAGAACTGCTAGCAACACATCAGCATTAAGAATCCTAGCTTGAAAGCGGAGATTTCGGTGGAAAAATAAACAGGCCATTCTGTGCGAGCTTCTGGGGGCGAGACAAGAGTCTTATCTCCCAACGAAATGGGTCGTAGGCTCTCGGTCATTGTTCGACAGCGGATCCGGTCGCCAAGAAAAATGGGCTCTTTGAGATCGGCGCAAGAGTAAGACGTTCGGCCTGGGCCTTTGTATCGTAATCCGTGCTACTTCCTTCCGGCACGCGGACCCTACACCATCGTTCGAACATGTTCGTCCCGTTCTACCTTTCCCCTCGTTCCATTAGCCTTACTAGTCGCAGACTGCAGGTGAAACATAAATTTACTCTCTCGAAACGTTATTACGTTTTTTATACCAGTACTTAAGAAATTACAGTTCATGATATTTCATGAAATATCATGAACTGTAATTTCTTAAGTACTAGTATAATATACGTAAGTGACGCTGATTTTTTTTTTTTTTTTTTTTTTTTGTAAAACGAGTGAAAACAATGATTTATGCGTAGGAAGCCCGAGCCACACTAAACAGATCCGCAACGGCTAGGAGCCGTGATGGAGCTGCTCAAGAGTCCGAGCGCGCCTCCCAGCTCGCCGATCCTCGGCGGTCTAGCGTCGGCGTCACTTCCTCATGATCGCTTGCCCATAGCAATCGCGTCGGCTTAGCCGGGCGGTAGCCATTCGCGGCGGTGCTCGTAGACTTTGCGAGTCCTCATAATACATCGGCCTCTCTATACGGCGACGTCCCGGCGCCTGCGGCAGCGCGTCATTGTCCTAAGCTCGGCGTGGGGGCAGGCGCGCGCGCGAAAGTGAGCCCCTGGAGCTTGAGGAAAGCCAAAGACCAGTTCTCCGAATGAGCGGGCCGTAGTTTCCCCCGGGCCGGCTAAGTCTCGTATTTCGATTCCTCCCACGCGACAGACCAGACGCCTGCTGGCTTTTCTGCTTTCTCTTCTTCTGCTTCTTCTTATTTTTCTTCTTTTGCTCCTCCGTCTTTTTCCTTTTTTCTTCTTTTTTTTTTTAAAGAGACCCCCAACTGCCGACGTCGCGCGCCTGCGACCACCGAGATGAAGACTCTAGGCCGCTTGCCGCTTTGGTGCAGTCGCGCGTGCCCGGACCCACGGGGGCGAGAAGCTCGTTATTCGGCCTGACAATGAAGTGAGGAGTCTCTTTGACGTGTCTATTCAGCGTTTATCGGTGTACAGGACGGGGGAGGGGAGAAGCTGCAACTGAACGGATCTTTTCAGCGAGGCTTTGTCGTCGGCAAAGACCTCGTGATTAATGCAATCGTAAGTTTGGCTTTTCGGGATTTCGTATTTACGGTGAAAAGCAACCTCGTGTGTTTACAATCGACGGAATCGGTTGGCAGGACTTTTATGATACCGTAAAGTGTCATATTGACGGTCGTCTCTCCGCCGCGGCTCGATTTCACCCGCCTGTAAATTAAGAAAATATTAATTTTTCTTACAAGGGCTGTTATGCGGTTAATATTCTTGTTTCGGGAAAAATGCGCGCACGGACTCGGCCGATTATTGCAAATAATCTCGGAGATGGAATTGCGAGCAGATGTTGAGAAACTGAGGGCAGTCGAGAGAGAGAGAGCAGATATCGGCTACCTTGGGATTTTCAAAATTTCCATATCGCTAAGTTAATAAGCCTTCGAGCTCGCTTATAATTTGACCCTCATGTCTTTTGCGAGAGGTTTACTAAGTTTTGCCGAGACGAGTGTATGCCAAGTTGAAGAGAAGCCCGCGGTGAGTCGTAAAACACGACGATAAGAGAAATTAAACGGCGACTCTCCGAGCGAAACGTGTTAAAATTTAAAGAATTGAATAATCTTGAGCCAATATTGGATTAATATTCAAACGTGACAGCTTCGTGTCTGTATTTTTTTATTCTGTTCCAGAGGCGGGCTCTCTCTCTCTCTCTCTCTCTCTCTCTCTCTCTCTCTCTCTCTCGTGAGAGAGTGAATATATGCTTATTACAAGAAAGAGGATAAAAGGTATATGTGAAAAGTGGCGGCGTTAAAAGGAGCAAACGAAGAGAGAGGGAGAGGAAGATAGCTCTGGCAACAAGCTGCAGCTGCAATTAGTGCGTTTCGGTGCGCGGCCCAGCTTGATTGCCAATCTGATCCGGCCCGAGTGTCAGATAAAATTTTTATAACGCAAGCCGAGAGAGCAAGCAGAGAGTGCGCCCGGATCCTGGGCGGTCGGGCCTCGCGCGCAAGTTTCGTCTCCGGCCAAGCTCTGCGCTGGCTGTATATGCCGAGTGCAACCAGCGCCGAATCGGACTGGCCACCGCTCTCGCGCTCGCTAATTGATATTGCGACCGCATTCCGGCTTGTTATTTGTTTCCTCCTTCTTATAATTGGTTTTACTTACGAGGCGCTCCCTACTTCTCCGGCTGCTCAGCTTAATACTCTTGAATCAGTCTTCGAGTATTAATAAATTTTGCCCTAAGTAAAGACACCTGATCCTCGATACGTATGCTTTACTCCCTCCTACCTTCTCTTTCCTCTCTCTCTCTTTCTCGCTCGTAACTTTTTTACTTTTGTCTTCGGTTTAATTGAAAAGCCGTAAAAATTTTTATTGACTTGTATCCTTTTCTCGTAACGCAAAGACACATTTTGAGAAATATTTTCTTAATTTCACGAGCAATGAAGGTATATGCTTTTTCGTATAAAACCTTACTTTTTATTTGGCGAATCGAAAAACGAAAAATAAACGATTCTCAAACTATTTGAAACTTTATGTTATTTTGATGAGGATAATTTAAGATATTTGAAGAAAATTATGAAAGAAATTTGCACTACTCAAGTTTATGCGATCAAAGCATTCGATTAGTATAAATTAGACTATGGCACGTAATAAAAGGAGAGAAAAAAGAACGCAGGAGGCGGTAGAGGATCGAAAAATTCACCAGAAGTCACGAAATGAACAGATGTTTTCAATTAAAGTTAGAAATCTATCGAGCAAATTATACAGCCTGCCGCGAATAATTGATTTCTCATGCCCAGCCGAAGAACAACGAAAGCCTCCGAAAATTGATGGCTAGAAGACTTGCGCCCGTATAATCTACGGATAGACTCATCGAGACAAAGTCGCCGGAAGGGATTGAGGGGGTGATTTGGCAGTCGTGTGTGTGAGAGAGAGAGTTTCGCCAGGAGCTCGGCAATTACACGCGTAAAGTCCGTTCGGATTTCGCAAAAGCGGCAAGAGACGAGCGTGTGTGGTCGCGGGGCCTTATCTCCAAGTCGTATCGAGTTATGCCGCAGATTCGTTGGCTAATTGTCAGGGGTAACGTCGCGACTTAAAATGTAGGTTAGCGTTTGGGAGAGAAATTTACGCGGCCGTAAAACTCGCGTTGCGCGGGACACAGGGGGTGAAGCGCGCGCCTGGGCCCGTGCTCTCTCTCTCTCGCGAGATACGAGCTGCAAAAAATTTATTATTCATTAACGTTTTTCTTTTTTTTTTTTAAATGCTCTTTATTATTTCAGCCTGCGCTGCCCTGAAATTACTTTAAGACCGAAAATTACAGCACTTCCCCGACGACGGCGCATGGATAAAATGTTTTTATGTCCCCTCCATTCCACCCCCCTGCCTTCTCGAGAAAGCTCGGATGCAAGAATTTTCAAAGAAGCCGCGCTATTCCAATGTATCTGTTATTGAGCTGCAGGCGTATATGCGTCGTTTAATGCGCTCGCCTGAATGATTGCAGGAAAACCGAAAGTTTCATCAATAAAAATGCAGAGTTGCTCTGCGCCCCGACGGAAGGTAGCGAAGAATTTTTACGGCGATACGAGTACCCGATAGTTTAAGGCCTCTCGACACTTTATTCGAGCGTTATGTGTCTCTTACGTAAGGGCGTTCGGGCATTGACTTGAGGGGCTTGGAAATGCAAGAGGCTCCCTCTTAAACGAAGAGTCGCAAAGCCACATGGTCATCGAGGGGCACTTGTAACGCAGCATATAATACGCAATTTGCTGGGGTGGTCAGACACTCGAGTGTGTGTGCACTTGGAGAAGACAGCACGTGCGAGAGCTGGCTGTGAAGGACGCGATGAAAACAGCAGGAAATGACCGTAGACGGGCATGCCGAGATGAAAGCAAGTCCCTGAACATCTCCCGTACAGCCTGACGTTCGATCTCGATAAGCCTTCGCACGGATAGACCAATAACACGAGAGAATTAAGACGTGGAAAGTCGAGAGAGAGAGAGAGAGAGAGAGAGAGAGAGAGAGAGCGAGTATTGCTAGCGAGGATATATAGTTGCCGCGAAAAGACACTCGGCGCGCGTATCTCATTTCGGTGCTTGCATTAAAATTCATGCTTGGTAATTCAATTACACATACGAAATTTTTGTATTCGCCTCATGTTCCCTACCTTTTTTTCATTATTTTGAAAAAAGAACGGATACGCACATAGCGGTAAACATTACGTAACTCAGGTTGTCGTATTAACGTGAAGGATTTTTTTTGTCATTTTTGTTGTTTCTTTTTATTATTTTTAAATTGATTAAAACATCAAGTGAGCCCGGGGAAAAAAGAGGGATGTTGTAAAGCCGAGGATACGGCAGGCCGAATATAAACACATCGGTATATATATATAATGCAAGCGAAAAGCAAGCCGAAGCGCATAAAGCATATGAGGGGGTCCAACTTTGGTGGGCTCGGAGGGCAGCTTTAATATTATACCCCCTTTCGGTAAGAGCGGGCAAAGAGCTCATAACGCATAATTTCTTAATACGCCCTGCGTATGTACATTGATTCTCTCTTGCATGTAGCTTTAATGCGTCGTTTACCGGATAATTTAATAACCACCGGCCGAAGAAGCTACGCGCGCGACGCGCGTGTGTTCCTCTCTCTCTCTCCCTCGGCCATCCCTCTCGCTCTATCTCCAAAAGCGCATCCCCGAAAAAAGCATTGGAGGCGCGCCTGCTCTTAAAATTAATGCCAAAGCCCGAAAAAGAGAAGGAGGAGCAGGCGGAGGACAGGGAGGACCGGTGCAGATGTTCGAGCGCACTCGAGGCAACGTCGGCGGCGGTGGCTGCGCGCCAGGGACGTCGTCGCCGTCATCCTCTCGCACGCGGCCCAAAGCGTGTGTGTAGTAAAAGTAGAGGAGGCCGCGGGAGAAGCGAGCCGCGCGAGCCGAAAGGGCCCCGGAGAGCGAAGTAGGGGGAGGGGCGCGGCGCCTGGGCTAGGCTCGGAGTTGGTCCGGGGGGAGCCGGCCTGGGAGCGTGCCATCTTGGGAGGTCGGTCGCGCGCCGGCGTCCATCGGCGCTCCTAAATATGTTATTAGCTCGCTCGTATAACCGCTTCATTCTTCGTGGCGGCGACTTGGCCCCCGGGCCGATCATCTGCCCGGCAGTCCCCCGCTCCTACATCGGGGGCTCGCGGCCCTCTCCGCCTGCACTGCCCGAGTCATAGACTGAGCGCTAGTAGATCGGGCCCTGCACCCGGGCCAAGCGCACGCAGGACTGCCCCCGTGGCTACCTCCCAGGAGTTGAGAGCGTGCTTGGGAGGGCCTAGACCGCTTAATCGCCGCAGCCTTCTCTCTCTCTCTCTCCCTTCCGCTCCGGCAGCTCTCTCACCCGTTACTCTCTGTCCCGGGCTAATCAAAGCCCCGGCCAGTCTGTAATTTCCGAAAAATTGCGGGAGCAGGCCCGAGTCGTCCTCCTCGCTCTTTCGGGACATGCTTTTTATAATACCCCCACAGCAGCTCGGCCCTTTTGCCCTCGCAATGCGGATGTGTGTATAAAGATTTTTTTCTCCAGCCCGCAGCAGCCGTACGCCGAGAGACTCGCCCGCGATGCACCTTGCTTATATACCACTCTTTCTCTGGGGTGGGATTTAAATTACACCGAAACGCTCACGGTACTCCGTTAGTTATTAATCTATAGCGTATTTGCGAAAATCCTTACCCCAAAGTCTGTTCAATCCCTTAAGATCATAACGACATTTACCGCGAGTTATTACCGTTTAAATTGGGATGATTCCCCTCATAAATTGGAGAATTAGCAACCAATCATGACTATTGAGAATTATAAAATTTCGCAACGAACCTCTTAAGAAAAAGCGTTTCTTTTTCTTCCTACAACAAGGCCGGTTTCGGCGCAGCTCGGTAACGCAATTAAAAAGTCTATCCGTCGAGAGCCAACCCGTCTACTCATCTAATCAGACGGTGGGCATCTACAAGCCCATGCGAATGATCATTAGGTCAAGCGCCGTCGAGGTTTCAGCCGCGTCACTCGGGGAGGGCGCCGTTGGCTCGTCGGGAACATTCGATCTTTTCCCAACGCTAACAGCATTGCACGCCGAGGAAAGCCGGGAAATCGAGAAGAGGACCTCCCTCGATGCCCAGACGTCGCCGGCACGGAGCCAAAGGACACCAAGGGGTCAAAGCCAACGCCAACGGGGGGCCCCCTTTGTCGGCGGCCTTGAAAGCGCGAGCCCGCACACGTGCAACACACTGGTATACTATTACGGAGCGTGCCCAGCTGATAGACCGGCGGGCAGGGGGGGGGAGTAGTCGCGCGCGCAGGACACTGGCCGCTTGACCAATCGAGCGAGCCGGCTGCTCTTTTGGGTCTTGTCCCGAGAGCCGCGCGCGAGCGAGGGAGAGCTTTGTATATAGAGGCACACGTGCACCCTCGGCTGCTATACGAGCGCCCCAGGGCTGATGATCGGCACGCTGAGATTTCGAGAGCGGACCGACCTGATTGCGTCTTATGAATTTTTGGGGAGTTCGGATGATTGATGGATTTTCATTTTTACGCTCTCATCAGAGAGGGCTCCTCTCCCTCCGCTCTCTCTCTATCTTTGGACCCGAGGCCTCATCCAGGTGCACAGGTGCCCCCCCCCCCTGTGTGTCTCATTTTATTCCTTGTCTTTTATTTGTCGATTTAAATTATTAACTTCATTAATGTCGCATTTAAGTGTTTTATTCCTTATTAATTGAAATTTCGTATTGAATAATTGTGCAATATACGATTAAGTCCTATTTGATGATTAAAAGTCGTATCACGTTGAGTGTGCAAACAATTAATTTTTTGCCTAAAATAAAAACGATATTTTATTTATCGAATCAAAATATTTCCTATGCAAAATTAAAATGTGAATTCGTCTCCATCAATGAACATAAAAAATATATTCGATATAAGAACCAACGGAAAATACTCATCTTGGAATATTCATTTTTTTGTTTCTCGTGCTTTTATCCACAAGTTACGAATAACGAATTAGCGTAACATATTGCAATATTCTCATTATCGATAAAATATCTCGAATACAAGTCGAAATGCTCATATTTCACGTCGAAATATGCAATTAGAAGAGAAAAAAAGAGGAGGAGTGCGTAGCAACCGCAACGGCAGTAGCCTCCTCCTCGACAGCCGCAGCAGCCGTATGCCGCGCGCGCGCACAAACTAAACGAAGCGACGTGGAATAAGGTAAGAGCGTAACGAAATTGGCAGCCGTAAACGAGTTATTTAAAAGAGCGAGGGATGGCCGGCCGAGTTAACAGATAGACGGAGATAGGAATCTCGCGCGCTCACCCTAGTAGCTACTTCTGCCCTTCTTCCCTTCCCTCCCCGCCCTCCGCATCGCGGACACGTCGCCTGGACCCAGCCAGGATGGCGCACCGGGGAAGCTGTGGCCAAGCCTCCCCCCTCTCTCTTCTCTTGTGGCTTGGCAGCAAAAAAGGCGTGTTATTAAGTTCTGCCAATCAATTCCGGGCCAATCAAGGGGTGGAAATTCATGTTTAGGCTTCCACGCACGGAGACTCCAGGTGCTCACCTCCATCGGACCTGCTATTCCATGGGACTCTCTCTCTCTCTCTCTCTCTCTCTCTCTCTCTCTCTCTCTCTCTCTCTCTCGAGTCACCCCAATTTGTGAGAGGGACCTGCCTCTTTTCCCTCCGTGAGAATCGATCCGAGTAAGATCTTGAAGAGCGTGTCGTTTTTCGGGCTTTAGATCCTTTTTTCGAGATAACTCGTATAATTAAGACGAATGAAGAAGTGCCCGGAGTTTGTACATAAATTATCTTTTTTTCCACAAGCTTTTCCCATGCGTTTGGAAATTCTTTAAAATCGTCAAGAATGCTAAATTCGCCCGCTGTAAAAGCGCAAAATCGAGCGTAAAGCACAGCTGGCACGCGTTTCCCAACGGCAAACAAATAGCTCGATTGTCATTTGCCGGGCTTACAAATAAGAAGCCCACGACCGAGTCGCTCCCGAGGCAATTGTACGTAAATTGAGCGCGTGCGCGTATGCATAGAGCTGGAGGAGGAGGAGGAGGAGGAGGAAAGCGGAAATCACGCTTGGCTTTTGTGAAACGGCCGCGAGAGTCCGCTTGAGGAATCGGTCAGCGCGTCCTTTGGAGGCATCTGTCTTGTCTCGCCGCGACATCCCGTACGTGCCTCCGCATAATGTTAAGCCCGCGCTGTGCATGCGCCCGCTCTGCGGACTTTCGCATTTTTGGGGGAGCGGCCGCCAATGCGTATTCTTATTATTTAGGAGCTGTCGATTCGTCTTCCGGGATATTTATGCCGCGGACCGGCAAGATTGGCATTTCCCTTGGTATTCCGTTGGGTGGAGAACAAAAAATTCGTTGCGTTGGTTGCTGGAATGAAACGACTGATGCTCGTTAACGAACGCTAACTCCACTGTTCACGGTTACATTGGAATAAAAATAATGATTACGTTAAAAGTGCGTAAGCAAAGGGAAATTAGCATAAACGCTAAAACAGTATATAAATATGATCGGAGCGAGGAGATCGCTCTCAACTCTCGCGCAGTAGATCCGCTCGTCAATCAGGGGCCAGTGGTGTACGAGTGCTTATTCATCCAGAGCACACTCGATCTCGGCCGCGGCAGTGCTTGTATATACCTGAGTTTTCTGCGTCACGCGTCACCTGCACGTCGCTTACAAAGAAAACGAACGCGCACTACTCCCCCTCGGGACAGAGCAAGTGGGAGGGGCAGCGATCGAAGAAAGGGGCCCCCGGAAAAGAGTTTGATCAAGGAGCTGATAAATGCCGGAGGCCAGTGCTTTCTCTAGCCGCAGACGCGCGTCAATGGAGATCGGACGCGCGCACAGGTAAATCTCGCGCGCGCCGCTGCAAGAGCTGGGGGGAAATAGCTCAACGTGCTCACGATGCTGTTACCCCTGCTCGGTTCTCTCTGTCTGTTGAGTATTGAGCGTCAATCAGGGAAAGTGATTTGTAAGCCAGACGTTTGTAAAAACGGCACCGAATGCGCCTCTCCAGTGCGTTCGGGCCTGGGAACAAATGGCCGCTTCAAAGGGGATAGAGTTTTTTAAGGGCTTTCGTATAGGTGGGCTTGTTTACCAACGACCAAATACGAGGATTCTATGGCTTTTTGAATTTCGGAAAATCGACGAAATAGGAATGCGACACTCGTCGCTGTAGATTAAATATTTGCGATATCGCTTTTATCATCGCTGAAGTGCATCAAGATCCAATATGAGGGTTTGATAAAAAAACGAGATGGGAGCGTTGGGAACTGTCAAACCACAAGGATCGCAAGGGATTTCCAGGAACATATGCGTCAGTGCTCGTCAAACCTAAGGCCACAAGGTGTAACACTTGTAAATCAATGGTAGAGTAGTGTCGAGTTACACGGGGTGTAGGATTTACCTGCCTCTAATCACCTCCTTTATTCGTAAAACAACAAATTATCGGTGCCCCCATAGATGGAAAAGATGGAAGGAGAAATAGAAAGGGAGGGAGAGTTGAGACGAAGGGGGTAGAGAAAGAAAAGAAAGGAAAGCATCGATCGATAGGGAAAGTGCAGAAGACAATGGTAGCGCCGAGGAGAGAAGAATAAGCTTATATTGTGACATAAATAGAAAGAAATCTAATACACGCGTATAGTCGTAGAGCCTTGAAACTATTAGCCACGAACTCTCTATCTGGCAAAGGTCCCCGCGCTTACCCTTTCTCTCACTCTCTTTTTCTTATTCTCTTTATTTGCTCTCTCGCGCGAGCACTAGAAAAGCAATTTCCTGCTGACAAACTAGACGACCAATATAATCACCGCTCAACGGATGTGCAATTGCGCCCGTGTGTATGCTTGCCGGAGCCCTTAAATGAATGCTCATGCAAATAAAAGCTTAGCCTACCACACCGACTGTCTAGCTCTCTCTTTCTCTCTCTCTATATGCCGCTTTTAAAATCGTGTGCCTTTAATCTCGTCTTACGCTTATTCTTCCAGATTCGTAACCGTATTCTCTTCTAGGCATATTCATTAAGAACCCTATTATACAATATAATTAACAAATCTTTTCCAACTTTAATATTATCAAATTACTAATCGATTATAATGTAATTATAAAGTCAGTCTAAAGATCACAAAAAGTAATAATTCATCCTACAGATTAGCACTAGCCAAAATAATTGACTATACAACACAGTTACGAAATACAATGTCAAGGCAGAAGAAGATCAGAGTCGCGCACCAAACGAATTTTGATAGGCGTGCACAAGGAAGGGGACGTGGATGCATTTCGATCCAGGTACGTATACCCGTAAGTATGCGGCGTGCGAAAGAAAATTCAAGGGTGCGCGCAGCTACTTCCTCCGGACTCGCGCGAGCTTGGTCCAGCGGGTCCCTCGCTCGCGCGCAGGTGTACGCGGCAGCAAAGGGGAAGGAGGGCTTGACTCTCGCCTGCCGCGCCACTAATTCGAGATTCGGCCCACCCAAGTGCCTGCTTCCTCTGCTTCCCTCTCGCGTCATTTTAATAGACGATCCCTCCCCTCCACCCAACCCCCAAATGACACGCGATATCGTTTCGCCGTATAAAAACGGACTCCTCTCTCTCACCCGGCTCTCTTGCTCGCTTGATTCTTGAGCCCCGAGAACGCAGATTACTCCTGCTATTCCTTTATTTTTCTTCCTCCATCCTCCCTCTCGTGCTCTCTTCCTCTGTGTATTTCTGTTGGTGCTCGCGTTGGACTTGACGGTTTTGATGGAGCCGCGTTGCGAATCTAGGTTTGGCCACGCTACGGAGAGGCCAAACAGATTCCGCGATGATATCTATAATTGAAATATAATTCAAAAAGAAAAAAATACTTCCTCGCCTCTTCCAGCTTGAGATGTACAATCAAGCATGTGGGTAACAGCTCAAGATACACCCTTCGCGTGTTTTACATGTAGCGGAGAGGGAGAAAGAAAAAACGAGACAGCTGATGTCCCATAACACATAATTTGCGTGGCTTCTTCTCCACAGAGACACCACACGACGCAGACGTAATGGGTGCAAAGACAACGGTATACCAACCGAAAAACTCGAACAGCAGAGTCGACCCCTTTCCTACAAATGTCTTTATTCCCCTTAATCTCTCTATTGCTTTTTCCTCTCTTCTCAACATAGGCATACTGTCCAATTAGGACCTGGCGTTGGTCTTATCGCGCGCCTTTGCAATTTTCCAGCTTTATGGCGCACCTCGTGGGCTGCGTGCACCGAGCGGCAAGGTTGAATGTTTTTTTGGCGCGCGTAGCCGCGAGGCCCCGGCAGTCGGCACTGCCCGAACCATAAACGCATCGATCTCGATCGTTCATCATTCGGAGTATCGGGTTTATGATCACTTTTAAAACTCGCTCGAGTGCGCGCCTTCCTCCCGCCGCAGCTTCTTCTCTTTGTCTTTTATCTTTCGACTTTCGACTCTCCAGGCCGCTGTATACCTTTTGCGATCTTGTTCGCTTTAGCTCGACGCAACGAGAAGTTTTCCTCTTTTCTGCGCATCTCTGCGTGCTATTCTTATTACTCTTCTTCTCGCGCAGTGTTGGATGTGTCCCATGTCGGTTAATTGCAACTTTCCAAAATTGATATAAATCATGGAACACTGTAGGTGGCCTCTTGTAAATTAATTCTAAACCATCCACGTAACTTTTTTTTAATTTTTCGCCAGGTTGCTTTCAATTTTTCCTTTTACCTCGTCCTTTTTTCCTTAACTATTAACAGCGATCGTTTTTCCTTCAGGTCCAGCAGCAGCAACTAGAATTACGTTGTTTTTTCCCCCTACTTTCCTTTGCTGGCCCCCCCCGTTCGTGTGCTCTCGCTTCTTCTTCATCGCCGCTGACTTTTAATAGTATAGTCCTTTTCTCGAACTGCTTCTGGTTGCTTGAAGAGCCGCCGGCAGCTGCTGCGCAAGAGACGAAAGAGAGAGAGAGAGAGAGAGAGAGAGAGCAACGGAGCAAGGGAGTACACGGGAGCTATTAAGCGGTGAACGCCCATAAATATAAATTATAAAATTGTCTTATTGCCCCGGTCGCTCGCTCGCGCGTTCCGCGAACGCAACTCTTCTCCCTGAGAAAACAGTTGTCTACCCTTCCACCATCGAGATGAAGATGTGAGCGCTTATAAGCCTCCGCGTATGAGTGTGTACGTCATTCAATGCTGAAATCGTCGAATAAGCGCGCCGATCCACTGCACAACCGATAATGAAAAAATCTGAACGATCGCTTTTGCATTAGCGTATAGCACCTCAGCTTGGCTAATAAAATTCAAAGGGCCTTTTTTTGCGTTGTAAAAACAAACCTGTTACGATTTTTCATAATCTGTGCGTATTCTTTGCAACATATATAAATTGAGCGGCATTAATTAACATCGACAAGCTACGTAAAAGCTTGGTCATTCGACGAACATAGGATGTCCGCGGTGATAAGGCCCCGAATAACAGCAGCTACTAACGTCTAGTATAAGCAACCGGACTAGCAGTCGAAACAAAATTAGAATGACGAGGACAAGAGTAGCGGGTCTGAAAATTAGAAGGAGCAGGAGAACAAGTTGTCCCGGGGCTCTCTCTCTCTCTCTTTCGGTTGCTCCGCTGATTATCACTATGCAGGAGGGCGCGCGCATAGAGCGGCGCGTCATAAATTGCTGCCGGGAGATTCGATCGCGCGCGCGGGCCGGACAATCGGGCTGCTCCGGCATACCAACTTACGCGCCCGCGCCAACACGGACACATGCATAAATGTAAGGGGCGCCCCCGATACACGCCGGCGATCCCACGCGCCCCGCCGTGTTGCCCGCACATGCATATCGTGGCGCGTGAGAGGAGGGGGGGGGGCGGTCGATTCGACGAACAGCCGAATATATCGATCTGCTGGGAGGCTAGGGGTATAAATATTCATAACGCGCTTCGCTTCTCTATATAAAGGGCTTGGATGCCTGCTTGTCTTTGCTCGACGAGGGTCAGTTTGCGCTTAGGCAGGAAGAGCCTAAGCTTCTGCCCAAGCAACGATAGTCAAACGATAATTAACGAACTCGGCCCGCTATACCGATCGACGAGGCTCATATCGTGATGCATTTGCTTGAAATTAATTGCGAAAATTTACATTTTGTTGTTTTGTACGATATATTATTAAGAAAAAAATGATAAACATTTTAATTTGTTGTGAAGAAATGCTGCAGAAAAAATTAAGACTAGGGTAAACATTACTAATAGGTTGAGTAAAGTGTCCGAAGATATAGATGTACGTTTAAAAAAAGAAGTTAAGATTTAGCTATAAATAAGACAGACTAATTAAATTTTCCTGCAACTACAAGTTGTATCACTTGTACATCAGCTCCCGGGGTCCCATTTAAAAATAATGAAGTCGAAACGTTTGACGTAAGCCAAGAGTCGAACGCGCGGGCATTAGCGTAAAAGGCGAAAGCAGCATTCTTTAAATAACATACCCGATACATTAGAGAGTTCCGTTCATTTTTTTCAGATACGATCTTCAATATATAACAGGTCGCAAAAGAGCAAGAGGGAGAAAGGACAGGTCGGTGGGAGCAGGCTCGCAAAAATTAATTGTTCAAAATTTATATTCGGCTGATCGTATCGCCGGCCTGTACGCGGGCCCAGCGACAAACAAATACATTCCTTAATGCGCGCGAGTCGTCGGGCAAGGAGCGCCGGACATCCTAAATATCCAGTCGGCGGGTTATTACGCCGCGCGCGACTTGGCATTGCGCGCCCCTCTCTCTCTTTCTCTATACACAAGGCGCGTGGAGCTCAAAAACGGCAGGCTTATTTTTCGGTGGCGAACTCCTTCCCCCCTCCCCTCTATGCTTGGGCCCTTCTTAAGATAAGGATCGGCTACAAGCGCGCGGGGCCGGTAGCGCCAAGACGGTATAGTCGCAACAGAGAGAGAGAGAGAGAGGCTCCCCCCTGGGAGCGAGCGCGCCTCTGGATGACTCGTAAGCGAGCCTGTACTCTGTTTTTACGAGGATCGCTCGGCTTTTTATGGAGGCGCCCGTGCAATTAGCATGCGCTTCTTAACTTTACTTATAATTTCCAGGCCTGCCTGCCGCGGCGACGCTCGCGCTGCGCGTGAGCTTGGGTTCCCGGCGAGCCGCTCGAAGACTGCGCTCTCGGGACGTTATTAACGGCCTCCTCCTCCCCTTATGCCTATTCCGATGGAAAAAGCAAACGTCCAACGCTATCCTACTAATTTCTTCGGGCCATATACGAGGCCTTATGCTGCTATTTAACACCAAGCTCCGAAATGGGGAGCCTCCGACTGGTCTATTGCTCTTTCTAGCTCGCCATATTTTTCGCTTTCGCCTAGACACACACACAGGTATACAAACGAGAACGTGGAGTCGATGGCTACCGGTTCTTACGTAGCGCTGAAGCTCGGCTGAAAAATCGAACGAGATAAAAAGAAAAAAAAAGAAGGGATAGGCGTGCGGTAATTACGGTGCGGGAGAGAGCATAATGCACACACGAAACGGTAGCCGCATAGTCGAGAGCGGCGTATATAATTAGCCGGGCCCCCGCGCGCTGCTGCTGCTGCTGCGACGCGAATACACAACAGACGCGTGGAATTTGTTTTTATTAAATGTAGACGACGCGTAATTATAGAGGTCAGGCGAAATTTTCGGCCGCCGAGCGCAATCTCAATTTTCGAAACTCATTTCGTCTAGCCGACATTCTCTCTCCCTCTCTCTATCTTCGGCTCTGTGTTATTTGCTAATAACACGGCTGGACCGGCTCTCGATTGCCCGGCCCCTTGAGACCCGAACGCGGGGAGCGGTCGAATTTTTATCGGAAGCTGCTGCTGCTGCTGCATGCCGAAGCGATTCCACTGCCGTATCCTCTCCGACGTCGCTCTGTGTTATAATCATTCGGCCTGTCGGATCCTTTGCCAGCATCACACGGATGCGCTTCTAATTCCCGGAGCAATTGCTCTCGGCCGAGGTGTATTAGGAATGTGCGTCTCTCTCTCTCTCTCTGGGCCTCGGCACTTTCTAATCATTCCCTTGATGTTGCTTCGGCCACACCTGCTATTATATTCTTCCTACACTTGTAATCTCGTAGCCGGCATTAGATTCGCTATAGACGAAATTGTTACTGCCTGCCGCTACACGTATATGGGGGGATTACAATGCAGAAATTTTATTGCCTACTTGGCGCGTCTGGTGTTAACAAATAATCGCGGCACTCTCGGATCGTCTATGTATGTTTTTTGCTCCGATTTTAAAAAGAGCGCACACGTTGTGATTCGCGTGTAGAATCCAGCAGGGATGCGGTGAAAATGAATAAAATTAATTACGCGTTGCGTGTACGAGGCGTTTGTGCGCAACTTTCAATGGAGGATGAGGGTAAAAAGACGATCCTACCGGCGATTAAGAGAGTATATAATTTTATGATGATAGCCTTACTCATAATGGAGTTAAGGAAAAAGAACAATGTATGTGTGCACCAGCAAATGTAAGCCTGGCTTGTCAGCGAAGAGAGGCATACCGTGGATGTGTGTATATGCAAAGCCGATCTAGTCTGGGAGAAAGAGAGAGAGAGAAAGAGCAGAGTCAAGAGCGGCGGCATGTCCGAAAAATTCGAATTAAGAGACCTCCGGGACTCGGGGAATTAATTCGTAGCCTGTCATGCCGTCTCGGGGGCCTAAGACCGAGCGCGCACGTCTCCCGAAAGCCCAGCTTGCTTATACACGGAGAGAGAGAGCAGCTATAGATATATCTGCATATACAGGCAGGAGTGAACGCTGCCGCAGCAGCAGCCAGAGCTCTCTCTCTCTCTCGTCTCGAGAGAGCTTCTTCTTTCTTCTGCTCGCTTGACGAATCTACCGCGCACCTAATTATTATTACCGCTGATCGCGGCCGGTGAGAGTGAAGGCCCGGAGAGAGAAAGAGTCAGCGTGTAAGAAGAGAGAGAGAGAGAGAGAGTACGCGTGTCAGCTCGGCTGAGCTCTCGGCTCGTATATAATAACTTATTCCGGGCTTATTATTACGGTAGGACTGCGGTAGGTGGACGAGGAGGCGAGGCGCACCGGTGCGCCCAACAACGCGGCCCTTTGTTATTGGAGCACGCGCAGAGATGCACTGCATGTACAGTGTGCTCCAGCTGCAAGCTGCGCGCACGCCCGCACCGAGGAGGCGACTTCTTGCCTCCCTCCGTTTCGCTCTCGACGACGCCGCTGCTCGCCCACGCTTTTCCGGCCCTGGCTTTTTCCTCGGCTGCTACCGCGCCGCGAGTGCGTTATTCGCGGCGATTTATGGAGATATCCTGCGGCGAGCCTTTCAAAAATCCCCGCAGCTCCGCGAATTTATTAATAAAGCGATGATAGCTCTCGCGATGGCACTGCCAGAACAGTGCACAGACTACTCTCTCGCTCTGGTAGTCTCGGCAGGTAGACACGCAGAGTCGCGCTTGCACTGCCGATGTTTACACTTCTTGCGCACGTCCGAGAGACGCTGCACGCCTGTCCAAAAAAGTCTCTTGTCGATCTTCAGCGATCTCAGTCCCCCTCTCACTCGCGTGATATCTCAGTGTTGTTCGTAGGGGCATGTGTCTGCCCCGAGGTGGGTGTGCCGTTGGACGCCGGAGAGAGAAAGAGAGAGAGAGAGAGAGAAAGAGAGAGACTTGCGCCAGCGCAACTGTCACGCCAGTTTACTCGCGGACGTGCGCTAATTGCTTTAGGAAACGTGCGCGCGAGCGTGCGCAGGAGAAAAAACCGAGCAGGCAGACGCACTGCCGGAGAGTGAGAGAGAGAAAGCCGTAAAAGGCAGCGATCAAATCGAAAGCCTCTCTCTCTCTCTGCTTTGTTTGATTGCGTTTTTACACGTAACCCTTTTTTTCACCGCGGCTGTGTCTTACCGTGGAACCATCCCCTTATGCGCGTCTTCATTGTTGGCTCGTACAAGGCTCCTGTTCTCTTCTCGTGTATAACCCGGATAATAATTACATTGGCACAAGTATCGTGGCCGCTGTGGAGTGGGAGAGCCGAGAGAAAGAACATCGAGTTTCGCGTGGCTTGTATACACGCGTAGGGGCTGTTAACGCGGGACGTTATATTGCGGGGAGAGCCGAAATTTCGTTTTAAAAAACAATAATGACAAACGAAGTAATAGCCGTACACAGGGCTCCTATGATAATACGAGCAGGTACGAGTGTAATTTGAGCCGCGCAGTTGCGTGAGCGGCAAAAAAGAGCCGAGAGGTGAGCCAAGAGAGAGAGAGAGAGAGAGAGCCTGCACACAAAGCCAAGGGAGCTCGCCAGCTCACGAAGCTTTTAACTTTGCTCTTATTAGCCCCATCCCTCCCCCGCCAGCTCCGGAAACTTTTTATCCCCCGCGCGCAAAAAGGGCACGCGCGCGCGCGCGCACAGGCTGCACTGTAAATAAGTTTTCAAGGCATAATAAGAGCGGCGTTTCGCAATTGTTATATATATACACGAGGTAGAGTCATTTTGCCCATTTTTTTTCCTTTTCCCCTCTTTCGCCAGGCAGAGAAGAGCATGCGTGTAATTCCCAGCACGCTAGGACAAGGACGTCTTAACCCTGGAGTTTTTGTGCAAAGCTTCCGGTTAGACGGTCCGGCAAATGGGAATTAGCTCGTATACGCCACGTATTCGTGGCAGCACTTAAGACGTCGCCGGGGCCCGCAGCAGCAGCTCTCGAAAACTAAATACTCGCGTGCGAGAGCCACTCTACGGGGGCTCCTCCCAAGCTCTCCTCTCGCGTGATACATACGCGGGCTGTGCTCTGCTCTAGTCCCCAGCCGCCACGAGAGATGGAATGATTCTCGGTTCGTGCGCGCATAGACTGATGCCTCGTGTGCTCCTCTCCGTGCGCCCTTCTCTCTACGTCAAGATCGGAATCACTATGCCGGCTCAACGAGCTCTCTTACCGCGCCTTAGACTCTTTAGATTTTCTATGTTGCACGAATCTATCAGCTGCGGCATAAACAATGTAGTTGTTGCGAGATTCGCTTTGCTCTCCTATTTATTGCAAGATTATCGTAATAACAATTGCTATATTATCGATTCTTCGTTTTTGTCGCTCAGACTTCTTATTCCAAATTATTGATTCGGCCAATGTTAACGTTCGAGGTAAATTCTCGTTCCGAGAAAAGCCGAATTAAAAATAACACCACGATCAGAATTCAAAATACTACGAAGAAGAGGGAAAAGGGGAGCGGGAGAAGAAAAAGACCGCGCTCTCACTTCGAGACACGCCATCCTTCGAGATGCAAATATTTTCATTCAAATATTTTCTTATCGTGTCAACGGGTGAAAAGGCCGGCGGCCGAGGAGAAAAAAGGAACTATGGGGGGAAAAAAGGCAAAGCAAAATAATCGGATTCAGAGGAAAGAGAATAGCAAGCCAAAAAGAAGAGCTGAAAACGAGTTCGCCGTAAAGAAAATACCCCGGAGCAAAGCAGCGAATAGCCAATCGAGTGTAAATATCACCTTTACGCTTCTCCAACGGTTTAGCGGGACGTGCGCCGCCTAAAGAATATCAAGCGAGAGACTGCGCTTGTCGCGCTTGCTATCTCTCCCGCAAAAACAAGATTGTTGCTAATTTTCGAAAAATAAGCTACGCTCTTTGAAAAAGTCAATTGCGAGTAGTAAGCCTTTTTTTGCCTTTGGCGACCCTATTTGGACATCTCGAGTAGTAAAGATAATTATCTATGTGTGAAAGTTGTTTCGCCGACGCGAAGAAAAACCGTTGAAACAAACGCTTACAAATGTCAATTGAAGGTGAAATCGATATACAGAGGTGTTTGAGTGCGCGCGGGATAATAAACAATAAAAATAATACGCAATGGAGCTGTGTTACCGCTCAGTACCGTATGATTTTAATTTTTCTTTACCAATTAATTGATACGTATTATCATCGTCTCAGAATCTTCCAAGTAGCAATGAACGTCTGTATTTCACTTATCTTATGCACACGATTTTCCCCAATGTTTCGGTGAATTAAAAAGATGTGCGAAAACTTGCGATTGTTGAATTGTACACAGGAAATACACAGAGTCGTACTCTGCTCGTTTTCCTGGGATTTATTTTCTCGTATTATCATCGAGTGAAAGTTGTTTTGCAGGTAAAGTAAAATGGAGGAGAAAAAAAAACAGTAATTTCGTCAGAGCGGTCGGAGAAAAAAAAAGCCAACAACCGAATTGATTACGGACAAATTGCAGAATAAACGACACACCTAATTGGCCTCGAGCCGAAACGTACGTGTCATTATCCAATCAAATTACAAATCAAGGCCCCCTAACTCAAGCTCCCGAGAGCGCGACAAAGTTCTCCGAGCCGGGGGGTGCTCCCTACACATACCTCCCCCCCCCCTAACTCCTTTATATACCCACGCACATTAAATCAAATATTCTTTGTCGGCTGCTCATACTTCGCTTGTCTTTTTTTCTCTTCTTTCAATTTAAGAGACACCCGGAGCAGTAACACAGTCCCCGGTGTGTGTGTGTGTGTGTGTGTGTGTATGTTTTTTTTCTCCATCGGACTTATCTCCCTCCACGGATCTTGGAACATGGACTCGCGCGATCTTGAATTTCTTTTATTCCCGCTCGCTAAAAAATATTGGTCCGCGTATGAGTGTCTTCATACGTGCTTGCGCACACATTCGCACATATACAAGCTCACGGTGGAATACGAAATATAAAAAAAGAACGCAAGCAGATTAAAAATAAAAAAACGAGAGAGAAGAAAGAGCGAAAGAAGTGCGAGAGCGGTGCTCTCCTTCCGCATTAACAATCGGTGCATTGAATCGTGGCGCGACGATAAATCAAGCACATTTGTTAGCAGGCGCGCCTTGGGCCCGAGAGAAAGAGAGGGGGCCTCGCTTCGAGGAGACTCAAGATTCTTCGACAATGAAAAATGTCGCACGAGAGCGAAATTTTTTTCTTCCTCATCTTTTTCCTCTTACGCGCCGCGCGCGGCTCCTCAGCCGATCGTCCGACAATATTTCAATATTAGCTTAACCATTGTGTCCGAGCCGTGGCCGGACACCGAGAGCTGCGCTTTTTATTTTCAGTCGCGACCATTCGATTCTGTCACCGATGCGCTAGCTTGGAAGTGCGCAGAAATAATAATCGCGTTTTGATAGTAGAGCGTTTTACAATCTTCTCAAACGTAATAAATAATATTTTATCAACTTTGGTAGTTTATATTCGGATCGGTTATTTTTTAAAATTAAGTTACCGATTGACATTGCTGCAGAATCGCAAAAATATGCCAAAGGAGAAAAAAAAACGAAGTCGACACGTGGCCGTTGGTACTTTTAAATTAAGTCTTCACATCAAAAATTTGTAAGGGCAAGACGGTGAGCCAACTTCGGAGTATAACGAAGTCGCTCGAATTTCGGCAAAAGAAGAGTAAAGCAAGCAAAAAAAAAAAGAAAAGGAGAAAAAGGTGAACTTGGCCGTATAGAGAGAACGAAAATTGAAGCAGCACTGCCGAGGGTTGATTATCTCTCCTGGAGGCAGTCGGAGAGTTGTTCCGGAGAGCTGTCGCGAGTCGCGTCGGCCGATGTTTTGCGGGGCCCGGAGACGCGTGAGGCCCCGCGGACCCCCGCCGAGACTCGCGTCAGTCGCGCAAGAAATTCGAAAGCGCCGAGAGAGAGAGAGAGAGAGAGAGAGAGAGAGAGAGAGAGAGAGAGAGAGAGAGAGAGACTGCCGCCGGAAAATTCAGCCTACGCGCAAGCGTACATACGGGAGGAACGGGTATGAAGCTCGCTCTCTCGGCGCGCGCACACCTTATCCGAGAGCATGACAACGCCCGTTGCAGCTCGTTAATGAATAAATCAATCGTTTTTCAGTTCTTGCCCAGGCCGCAAGACCAGCGTCTCTACTCTACCGCGCGCGCGCTCTTTCCAGGGACTTTTATTTTTTTTTGCCGATTTACCGGGCTGAGGGAGAGGGGGAATAAGCAGGGCACAGCTTTTGCCCAAGCAGCTCTCGCTCGTTTTGCGAAATTCGTCGCGGGCTCGTAAATAATGAAAGGAGAGGAAGAGAAAAGGGGGGAAAGAGCAGATACAAAAATGATACGAATAAGCTGGGGATAGAAAGAGGAAATAAGAGGGACAGAGGGAGAGAATTTTTCTGAGGATTTATTGCGCGGCTTGTTTGCGCCCGGAGACGCTAACCCAATTACAGCGGTGCCGCTGTTATAAAAGAACTGACTCCTAGCAGCGGGGAGCGGAAGCTGAGGCGGAGGGGGCGAGAGGAGCGAAGCTGAAAAAGGTGAGTTCGCGCCGTTGGGCCAGGCTCCTCCTCAAGCGAGACCGGCGCGAGAGACGGTATAACGAGGCGGACTTACGTGTCGCGAGTACGAGGGCAGAAATTGTAATCGCGCTTGTGCCGAGCGAGCCAGAGGGGGGACTTTTTGGAATCAGCTGCAGCAGCGGATAATTGACGGGCCTCGCGGAAAAACCACGTACGCGAGCGTAATCCCGGCGGAGCGAGAGAATCGAGCGGAGAAGGTGGAGGCATCGCGGCTCAATTAGCCGCGCGCCGGAGGAGTTTGCATGACTCGAGACGCGACTTGGTAATGCCTGTGCTATGCCGAATCGGGCGCGCGCACTGCTCTCGCGATTAGGCGGACGAAGGAGGCCAATCGGCCGGGAGACTTATCGCTCTGGGCTAATCTCGCAATTGCCGCGGATGAGAGACAACGGCCGCGAATTCCATTAATATTGTCGCACTCGCGAGAAAGAGAGAGAGAGGTAGCCTCCGAACGCGGCAAATTTAACGATACGTCGGCATAATAAATTCTCCGAGTGCACGTAGTTGTCGCCCGAGAGCAAAAGCGAGTGAGCGAGGAGGGGGCAGAGGACGGGTGCGGGGGGGAATGGGCAAGCGAGCGAACAAAGATAAAGCCGCGCGCGTGCGTGCAGCTCATAAGAAATTCCGCGCACGAGTCGCGCGCGACATCCAAGCCCGGCGTATAATCTCTCTTGCTGCGCCTCTCCCCCTCCCGCAGCTCGCTTTTTTCCTCCGCTCTTCCCCCCCTGCAGCCTGGCCCAGCTAGCTCGTGCCGGGGCCCGTTCCTTTTTTTTTCTTTCCGAGCGAGAGAGCCACGCTCCTCGAGAGAGAGAGAGAGAGAGAGCCTGCAGTCCCGGCAATACCATTTGTGGAAAAGCCGTGCAATTATCCGTCGGCAAATCTGAGCAGCGGCAGCTGCACTCGCCAACTTTGGCTCGGACCCTGGCGCTCTCCCTCTCTCCGCGCGAGAGCAACCGCGCGCTGTGCTCCAGCAGCAGCATACATACAATCCAGAGGGAGAAAGCGAACGAGATGGGCGAGAGAGACGGAGAGAAATCTGTCCCGGCGCTTTTAAGGCATTTGATATCTTAATTGGACGTCCCGCGAGCGACTGCCCTCCCCCCCCCTCCTCCTCCCACTACTCTGTCTGTCTCTATGGCTTTCCATTGAGCGGCGTGTATCGATAGATGGATAGAACGTGTTTTCTCGATCTTGTTGCACTGCCCCGCGGAGAGAACATGCGCGCGCACAGGTTCGCCGAGAGAGGAAGCTGGAGAAGAAGCCTGCTCCGGTGCCAAAAACTAATTCACTGCGCTAACAGAGTGCGGCATTCCACGCTGACAACTGCCTCTAGAGCCGCAACAGCTCCTTAACTTCCCACTCTTTCTTTATCTCTCTCGGGACGTATACTCTTTAAATAAAGCTTTAGTCGCTCTACAAGTCCGCCGCGCTCGTGTTCAAAGTTTTTGCCTCGCAGCACACTGGCTTTTGTAGAGGGGATTTTTTACTAATTTCCTACTCGCCGAACGAATGGTTAATTGGGTTGCTTTTCTAAATTATTTTAAAAGCCAGGCTCCTTACGTTGAGATACGGATTCAGTAAGCAATAAATGTTGCGTAATGTGCGTTTGTACATCTTTTGATGCAGAGCGTTAAAAATATCTCGTAATTATGAATAGTTATAGGTACAATGGTTATACTTAAAAATTTATACAAATCCTTTGGAAATTTTTTTATAGCAATTATTTTCTTACCGTACAAATAAGCATATGGTCGATTAGTCGAATTACCTGGAACATAAATGGAAATAAACGTGTTAGCAAACCAAATTATTTGAAACAACGCTTTATTTTAGAGAAGAATACAAGGCATTTCGGAAATACGTAAGGAACTCGCCAGAGTCAAGCCGATAAATGCCAGTTAAGGTCGTCTAACTACAGCGTTTAGATACATGTGACATTAAACATCTCCAACCAAATGAGAGGGGGGCAAAAAGAGAAGGAAGGAGAGTTGCATAAGCGCGTGCGCGTCACGATTTCCGCCGGATATTTCTGCGCGGCGATGAGATTCCGGGCGGATAGAGCGAGACTACGCAGCAGCAGCAGCGTGTTATAGTGGCTACGCGCCAGGAGTTCGTGCGAGGGCATATATAGCGGGGGAGTCCGTCATGATCGTCAGCGATAAACGTGGGACGTTGTCGCGTGGGACAGAGAGCGAGAGACACAGCTCTACTCTCGGGCAGTCGCGTGGGTCGCTTGCACAGAGCCAACACCTTTGACTTCTCCGTAAACGCCTGACGTTCGAGTTCTCGGGAACAACATTCAAATTTCACGCTTATTAAAATGCCTCCCTCCTCTTACACATCCGCCTGCTGGACGCAAGATGAGCCAGGCCAGTGACGCTTGCTATTTTATAAAATGAAAATCTCGCCGAGGTCCATTGGCTTATTACACGCGTGTTGGAATAGCCCTACAGCTTTATAAATTTATCCCGTGAGAAATGCTTGACTTGTTAGCGAAACGCACCGAGGGGGGGGGGGACTTTCCAATCAGAGCCGGCTTTTGCGCGGCTCCCCGACAAATATGGCCTCGTGGTCCCCCGCGTACATAACGAGCGCGCGTCGCGGACAAATTGGCGAGAGAGGCGGGAGAGCGAGAGAGGAGCGCCCACAAGAGCAGCCGACGAAAATGGCTAGGCTCGCCGTGCGGGGCCGTTAGCACCTCCGCGGCTGCACGTGCGACGAGTAGTCGGCTGCTGCTGCTGCTGCTCTTTTGCAGCATGTCGCGCAGGCGGTGCGCCAGACTACTCGCCGCGGAAGTGTGACGCTGCGTCGCGTGGGCCGTGCGACTGCGCTGACGGGACGAGGCCCTATTTGGCTCGTGCAGCACACCCGCGTCGCGCTCCCTGGCACCTTCGATGCGGCTGCGTTAAGACAGATGCGGAAAAGCAGCGGGGGTAGGATTGACGAAGCGACCGCTTTGGCGCAAGTTGACGCTCGTTTTACGATGCTCCAGCCGACGATTGTGCGCGGAGTGAGGCCAAGTGTATCACGTGGCGTCGGCGGCAGGCCATGCCGGAGCCCACGTAAGCACGTGCGCGTGCCGACTCGCGTCCAGCCGCGTGACTCACGGCGTAGACTGATTGATTAATACATGGCAACTGCATATGAGCTCGGCGAGCCGGGGACGATTTCGCTTTAGTCTGTTGCTGCTGCTCGCTTAATGATAAACTTACAAAATCCATTGGGCGTGCACGGGATGGAGGGGAGAGGGGAATCCCGGAGGTTTGAGTTTAATTCGAAGTAAAAAAGGCAATCAGCGCTCCTTTAAATGTTTCTCCGAAACAATGACAATTTAATGGTCGTAAAAGGAGCCCGTATCGCGGGGGGCTCGGATAAAGTCGTACACAGGACATGAGAGCGAGCCAAGGATGTGGCAGAGAGCTAGCCGAGATATTAAACGGTCATCAAGCAATCCGCTCGTTAAACGAGCATTCGGCCAAATTAATATCGAATTTCTAAGCGGCGCGCTAGAGCGACCGGGCATTCCGTCGTCGGAGAGTAGTAGGGGGGGGGGGAGAGGGGGAGGTATAATCGTCCGTTTTACCGCGAAAGCCCAGGGGCAGCGGGTATAGGCCTGGGCCCGAAAGCTTTTTGCTACTTTCACCTTTTTCTGGGGCCAGCACTGCCGGTGTGCTTATAGGGGGCGCGATTCCGCGCGTTCCTCCGGCATGCCGGGGCGCGATTAAATAGCGCGCGCACGAGCCGCCGGGAATACAAACTGTCGCATTCGGCGGCGGCCAAAGAAGCCCAGTAGCAGCTGCTGCCGTTTCTACTCCGCCCGTGGAATTGCGTCCAATACAGAGAGAGGGGGTGGGGGCGAGTTGCGTGCCACTCACGAATTCCGCCTTGGTCGCTTTTTGCCCCCCGTGTGCTTCGGCTATACTGGACCACGATGTTGTCACGCGAGAGACTCCCGAATATTCGGATGTTATAGACGAAACCGAAGCTGTGCGCTTGCGTCGCTCTCTTTCTCTCGCTGCTGGAGATCATAAATATTGCGCGATTGGTCCGCGCTATTAGTCCGCGGACTTGGGCCATTTAGCCCCGATCGATTCGGAGTTGGACTTATTATACCCGCGGCCTCCTTCTCTGTTCTTTTCGGCAGACGAGATTTAATAGAGTTTTCGTAGGACAGTTGCGGGCTCGGTTTAATCCTCGCGGCATGCGGCGATCCTCGCAAAAAAATAATACTCGGCCATAACTTACATTTGGCCGAATTATAGAATGCGTTTTTACTGCGCCTCGGGGCCCGCGTATATCGGTCTGCTTATGATTTTATGCATTCTTTATTACTTCGTCGGAGTTTCATTGAATTTTCATATAAGCGCACCTGGATATAGCTCCTCCGTTCTATCGAATACTGCGTTCAGACTCTAAATGGCCATTAGTTATTGCTAGCCGTCGCATTCAATTCAACTCAATATTTATCCGATAGCTGGATATAATTTAAAAACACCATACTCTATACCCCGTAAACCAACGAACACATTTACATATACCCCGCCATTCATTAAGACGTAGACAAGTTCACGAGATTCGTACGGCAAATGTACATCGAAATAAGCAAAGCGACGATAAAGTGCGTAACTTTACTGAATCGAGCGCAGACGCATAACCAAGCCCGAGTCAGGCTCGTGTATAATAAAAACTCGCGAAATATCGCATAACATCGTTCTCGGCAAGCGGCCTAAGCGTCGTATATATAGCAAGCCGAGAGTAGAGAGAAGGTATATAAGGTAGGCGAAGTGGTGGGGGGGAGCGGTAATTTGCGGGCGCGCTCTCCGCGGCATGACAGACAAATTAGGCGCACTACTTTATAGGCCGTTCGCGGGCGTTTTCGGGGGAGGTGCGCGCAAGCCGAGCCAGCTCCATGCCAAGGACTCAATTAACTCGCGCGGATTTTACGAGGGCGGAGCCCTCTCTCTCTCTCTCTCTCTCTCTCTCTCTCTCTCTCTCTCTCTCTCTCTCTCTCTCCAGAGAGCGAGATCGTCTCTCAACGCTGAGCAGGAGTAATGTTAATTGGCTGTTGCCGCGAATTGCCGAGCTTGACGATCGCCTCTCGTCGCACCGCCGCTCATCCGCAACGGCCGAGCCCATCCGTCCGTCGGCCGCTTGCTCTCGGTTCGTCCGTAGGCCGGAATTATGCATTCCCCCGGCGAATGGGCTGTGCAAGCTTTACGAGTTGTTAAGTAGTTTAGCGCTGCTTATCTTCGCGCTCCGCAATATCCCTTCGACGTCCAGCTCTTTTCCAGAGAGAGCTTGAGGCCTCGTCTCTCGCACCGCACTCGATATACATTTCGAGCGAGTGCTCGCGAGAGAAAGATCGACCGGTGCGATGGCTCCGAAGAGGAAGCCCTAGTATTCGCGCAGGTGTGTCGGTTAACTCGGAACGCGCCAACACTGCCAGAACACCTCCGCACTCTTCCCCCTGCGCCGCGGGCGCAATTCAAGATACACGTCTGTCAATGCGCGTCGCAGCTAAAGCCCCCCACCAACAGCCCAGCCCATCGGCATTACAATAATCGTAAGCGGGCTCGCGCGTAACGTAAGCCCCGACTACTCGTTCTCTTAGCGAGCCATAAACTATCGCTGAAACAAGCCTCGGCTCGCTCGGCCAGTCGCTCTGCTTAACCCGTTTGCCTGGCTATAAAAGCCGGCCGCTCGTTTAATACCGCAGCGGCGGCGGCGGCCGTATCAGCAAAATATAACCGGAGAGCCCCCTCGTTTCCCCGGCGCTTACATTCCGCGCAACGCGTATGGCAGCATCGTATACACATATATACCGTCGGCTGGGGTATAGCGATAAGCTTGCAAGCGGCAGCAGCTCCCGCAAGGCCGCGATGACTCGGCGAGATTGAAATCTGAGCAGATAAGAGTCGCGCGCGACAGTCGAGAGATAAGAGCCTGCCCCCCCTCCCTTTCCCCTCATCCTTCTCGGCGGTGCGGGCACGCGCGTTTATCGGCGTACATCACGCGCTTTCACTTAGGCGCTCTCTCGCGCGCGCACACGCTCCTCGGCTAATGATAATGTCGCGCAGATATATATACACGCTGGCACATGCCGCTCTCTCTCTCTCTCTCTCTCCAGAGAGTTATTAACCCAAATTGCCGGGTCTCGCGCCTCGGGCTATTGCGTCGCCGCTTCACACCTCCGTATATACACCCGGACCTCCTGGCTGTAGTGCTCCGCGTTGCTCTCTTGCCGTTTCCAGCATCGATCCCAGCCGAGATTGCGCTTACGTGCGCAGGACACTCGCCTACGGGCAAAGGCTCGCTTATTAGGACGAGACTTTCGTCCGTATACGCGTGCCTTTTACCCTACTTATTTATTTTTTTTCCTCCAGCCAGCCTCTTGTGCTCTCGTTGAAAATAAACACGGAGGCAGCTGGAGACGCGCGACGCGTTCCGGCGCACAATCGTCGCCGCACGTACACAGCTGCGGCCTTGTGAATTTTCGTGCAGGGAGGTCCGCGACGTACACACAGAAGTCCGGCCACGCGCCCGCTCTCGCACGTGCTACCGAGACGTATATATCGCTCGGATAGCTCGAGGCTTGCGAGAGAGAGATTGGCTCGGCTGACGCAAGTTCGTTAGTTAAATTAGCCGGGCATGTACGAGCTACAACACGCGTAGATCGTGTATATACCGAGCCAGTCGTGCGTCTGGGCTGACGCGCCGAAAGCCAAAGCACGTTATGGCCCCCGGGGCTATGCTTTTCGGTAGAATCTTTTGGTTTTTCAAAGATTTCGAGCGCGAAAATTACGATGACACGGCAAAGTGGTGGAATTGAAATATACATTAACGTTATTAAATCGAGGTGACAAATAATGCTAATCAGTTACAACCGGTTGTAAATGTATAAGCCGCTCTGAGGAACGCCAATTTAAAACGTATACAGGTATAACATTACGCACCATACGAGAGAAATGCGGTGAATTATCGAATCGAATATACGAAAATAAATCACTTTCATAACGCCAACCAAGAGAATTTTCGAAGTCGTTGAAAACGTTTATCAAACCGGCCTCTTCTACGCAGGTGTAATTCTTTTAACGTACAGCGATATGTATACCTGAGTGCCATCAGACATTTGAATATACTAGATGCGAAAAGAAGGGCCATTAAAAATGTGGAAAAATAGGAGAAAAAAAAATAAAAGTGCGACCTTATCGCGAGACTAGAACGAACAAACTACTCCGGTCTATCTCATAACTTAGACGGCGTATCTGTGTCATTAAGCGAGAGAGGCTTTATCCGCTTCGGGTTCGTCTTACATAAAGAAAGGCGCGCATCGGCCAGCGAGAGAAAGAGAGAGAGCTCGCTGCACCTGCTGTATACTATTCCAAAGGCATTGTACGTTATAAGCCCGGCATTACCCGCTTTAATTCCAAGTCGAATAATGACGAAACGGCCCCCACGCATTGACGCGCGCGAGAGATTTCCGAGTGATTCATTTGTCGTCGTATACGTATAGCGAGCACTCATCTACCTGCGCGAGTTTCTATACGTTTCAATGCACGTCTTGGCCTACGCGGCACGACATTCCCGTTGCGTTTTAATTGCGCCAAAGCGAATCAACGCCGGCGAGGACCTAACGTGAAATTTGACGGAAGCGTCAATCCTTACAGTGATTTAGGACAAGGTTCCGGCTGCCGGTGTAATTTGTAATGCAGGCGTACGGCCAGTGTGCGGAAGTAACGTAAACGACCTGTCTCGCCGACGAAATTTCATCTATACCTGAGCGCCGCCTCGTCGGTTTACAACCGCTGCGAGAAAGCCACGGGCTCCGCTTCGACGCAGATGCTTTTAAAGGCCTTTGACGAGAGCACGGTAATGATCGAAGGTGCGAGGGAGCCTTTTCCTCTCGACCAAATGCATTATCGTTCGGCCAAAGGACTGGCTTCCTCTTTTTTTTTTTATAACTCCAGCCTAACTGAATTGATAATGATTGCCAAGCGACTTCCCTCCCACGCACTCACGCGCTCGCTACGTCTCCATTCAACTGTCCAAACAATCGTTTGCTCTCAAGCCAGACGCTTTAAATTTCACTCGGACGCTTTACTGATAAGATTCATTTGTTTTATTTTTAAATTTCGCCTTTTGTTTGCGCGTGATATCCATTTTTTGTTCTTTTTTCATTTTAATTCCGTATGAGAGCTTGCTTTACGTTTTTAATTAGCACTTGCGCCGAGTATGTTAAACTTTTTTTTTGTGCTTCACAGCCGAATTTGAGTTTTTAATTACGGAAATATTAAAAAAAAACCCGTCTCGAAAGCAGTGTTTACTTTACTCTTTAAACTAAACAAATGTCCAAAAGTAAAGTCTGTAAGTTAGGCGCTTCTTTATACGCTTATCGCATCATTATTTGTTCATATAGCAAATTACATGTCTGTCAGAAGACAATCCGTTTTTCGTGCGATATTTTTCTAATAAATAAATTTTACGACGACCTTGCAGCACGTGTCGCGTTCTTCTGTTGAAAACCCGAGAATTAAAAAGTTTCGCGAGACCAAATTTATCAAAAAGCCCGTCGTCGACTTTCTTTAGCGGCAAAAGTATGAATAATTACCATAAATAGCAAAATTAATAATAGCGACGATATTGCAAGTTGCTCTCTAGAAAAAGAGCCTTAATTAGGAAATATTGCTTTCGCCGGGGAAGATTAACGAAGCACGGCGATCTGTGCACGTGTATCTATACGTATATATTTCGTGGGTCTCGTGCGCGCTTGGCTGGGCTCGAGGAGAGTCCAAGGCCGTATAAAAGGGGTGCAAAAAGGGTCCCATCGATTCCAATTGGTCTCGCGCGTCCGGTGCGCATCGCTCGATCCGACACGTTCCCGCGGCATGGGCTGAGAAAGAAGAGGAGAAAAATAAGAGGGGGTTATAGGGGGGAGCCGGTGAGTCGAAGAAAAAGCTCCTCGGGTCCCCCTAATTGCGTTGCCCTTATCCGGACGTGCTCACGAAAAATACTCTCGACTTGTTCTTTTTCTATTTCCTAGTCGTCGGTAGGGAGGAGAGTGGATTGGCTCTTTGCTCCTCTCCCCCCGGGCTATCGCTCGTTCGGACTAGCCAAACCCGCAGCGGCAAGAAAAGCCGGTATCGCTTTTGAGGTTCCTGAGCAACGCGAGATCGTCGTTTGGTACTTTGCCGAGGCGCAGCTGCTTCTCTCTCGGGATATATAACGCGAAGCATCGGTTCGTACTTCGAAGCGCGCTTGAATTTCAATTAACGAAAGTCGCCCGTTTCGTATACATACTTCGTGTTCGCGCGCGCGCGCGGCTTCGTAATTTTGCAACGAACGAACTTGCAATTTTTTTTGCCCGTCCAATTAGTTGCCGCTAATTTTTCATCGGACGAAAGAAAAGAGAGGAATATTGTATAAAAATCGAAAACATCGAAGCAATTTAACGGTAACAACTGCCGAGTCCCCCGAGTATAGTACATAAGCTCCGAGAGGCGTCTTTTTATTCCAGAAGTCCGCCAATAAAATAAATAAATAAAGCAAAAGTCGAATGAGGAAAGGAGAGAGAGAGAGAGAGGAGTCGTTAAAGCGCGCGGCGGGCGCTCGCCGCTCGTGAGCTCACGCGGCGCAGCAGCGGGTATTGGCCGAGTAGTTCTCTCTCTCTCTCTCTCTCCTTATTCCTTATTCTCTCTCTGTCTTTCTCATTCTGTTCTTCTGTTATAGTCTCTCGAGAGTGCGGCGCTGATCGCGGGCGCGAGCTGCTCCCCCACCAGGCGGCCGCCCGGTCGCGAGACGTGGCGCGTGTCAACCTTGCCTTGTCCTTGAAAACACGCGACCGCGCGAGGCCCCCCGAGCGAGCGTATACATGCGCGCGCCAACTGCCGACGCCGGGCCAGAGCCCGCTCGGAGCTGGCGCGTGCGCTTCTGCCAATATAGAACTCTACGAGCATTGGACGTGACGAGCGTCTCTGCACCGTAGTCGCTCTCTCCTCGGGCTTCGGCCGCCCCCACCGCTCTCGGCTTCTTCATTATCAGCTGTGCAAGAGATGAGGATCGGCTGGTGGCCCCCTGCGCCCCCGCCGTTGTTTACCGGCCCAGCGCTGATCCGCGCCAAAGATTGCCGACGCGCTCGTTTCTCCCGGCTCTCTTTCTCTCTCTCTCTCTCTTATCTCGAGGCTAGACGCGAGATATTAAATATTCATTTGTGCGATCGACGCGGCCGATGCTCATTTCCCCAGCCAGACGCGCCGCTTATTTTTTTTCCTCGCCGGCACCTTCCCTCCTCCCCCCCCCCACCGGGGGCCGCTTTAGTTTATTTCATTGCGCAATTTCGTCTTTTTCTCGTTTTCGTTCATTTAAATAACCGCACCGCCTGCTGGGAAAACATCGACGCCTGCTCCGCGCGTCGCAGACGTTTTTCTTTGCTCTTCTTTCGCTCGCTTTTGTTATACAAGCAGCGAGGGCTGGCTACACAATGAGAGCCGGAATGTTTTTGGTTACACTTGAATTTTCGTCGAGTTGCGCGCATAAAGAAGAGGAAGAAGCGGCAGTGTAGCGCCAGGCAGCGAGAATTTTGAGCTGACGGCAAAAATGTGCGGGCAGCACGAGCCGGAGTTTCGGCTGCCGAGAATATATATACGTGCTTAGCTTCAGCGAAATGTTATTAATGAAAGGCGTGCGAACGAATTATTGAATCCGATCCAAAAGTCGTTTATTTTCCGTGGCTCTCTCTCTCTCTTTTTCCCCCTTCTCTCTCTGTCTCTTTAAGCCGAGGGGTCAGCCCGTGCCGAGACATTTGATATTGGCGCATGATTAACCAACAGGCCTCGTGCCAACTATAGCCCCGCGCGCGCGCGAGCTCGACGCGTATATTTATCAGCTGTTTAGACTTCTCCGTGGTATAACGTATAACCGGTCTTTCGAATCGGTTGGAAAAAAAAAATTTATCGACGCCAAAAGTGCACGGCTTATCGATATCCACACCAAGTTCCACTTCAATGCGAATATAAAATAAGCTTGTGTATATTATTAAAGCGCGAAAAATAAATTCGGAGGAGAATTTCTTCTTTTTCGTTTGGTCGTTTTGAAACGTTTGCCGCTTTCGTAACGCCGGAATAATCGCCGGTACTTTGTATATTTTACTTAAAGATATATACATTACGTACGAGCTTAACGTGTTCATGTATTATTAAGGCTTTCTCTTTTTTTTTCTTCATCAATATTACAATTGTCGATGTTGCATTTTCGGTCTTGCCGTTGGAAAATGTACATTTGGACTCGATAACGATAATGAAATCTTTTGAGCGTAGAAAAATAAATAAAGCAAAATCTATAGGGCACGACTTGGTAAGTATAAGAAATGCGCGCTTGGACGAAATTATCGCACGTCTGTTTGAACGACGCGGCCAGGCCGTATCTTCATCGGCGAAACTTGGAAATTCCGCAGATAACGCACCGATCGGCTGATCATCAATTCTACGATTTTTCGCAATCGTCTAACGCGGAACCGGCAACGAAGAACTCATGACGATGCGTCAACTCGACACCTCTCTCACTAGCCTTGTCCTCACTTTTTTTTTAGCTTGCCACTGTTATTTCTTTTTTATCACGCTATCGCGCTAAAAACACACAAACACACAGACACGCTGGTGATGGAGCAGCGAAAAGGTGCTCGATCGTTTGAAATGAAAATCAGTCGGAACGTCGAGACGCGAGTGTATACAATCGCCAGCTTTTCCGGTACGCTTACGTGCTCGACACGCGATGTTGTGGTGTCAGACTGCGACTGATAATCGGCTAAATTTATGCGGGAAGCGGCAATGATTAGCCGAGCTGCATTATATACTTGCTTGATCCTCTGTAGATTTTCTATTTTTCCTAAGCCCACGTGGAACGTACGTGTATTGACTATTCGATTTTTAGGAATTATTTTTACGATTGCACACGTTTGATATTAACAAAAATTGTTAAATTTCTGTTGAATAACCATTTGTTGAAATAGTTGCTTACTAGACTTTAATTTAATTGTATTAATTTAGGGATTTGTTTGCAAGAGCAAACTTGGCGGAAAATCCGCCAGGCGGCAGCACGTCTTTGGCGCTCGAGGACTGGCAGGCAGGAGCGAGAAGTTGAAGGGACCGGGGCCGTCTTTCGTGGCCTGTGGACAAGACCCATGATTTTGGAAGGGATCGAGGGGGAGTAACGTACTTGGAGACTTTCTCGCCAGGTGGAGGCACCTCACCGACTTGGGCCCGTTCACCTGTTGGCTTCGATATACAGCCACTTTACGGGAAAGACTTGTTGCTCTAAAAAAAAACTTTATTTCAAGTATTTACATTTGGTTTGTTTTGATATTGTGGAAAATTCGAAATATCAAATACTTTTGTTTTTATGAGTATTGTTTTTATTTACATGCATTTCTTTAAAAATTTATTTAAACAGCCAATGTATTGACAAAGGCATTTTTGAAAAAGTTGATATTTTTCTATATTTTATCTATCATAGTTGCTTTTTTTGTAAAGTATAAAAAACAAGAATTTATTCTAATAAATATAAGGTAAATTTACTTTTGATAAAAAAGTTAAAATTATTTTTTGTTTTCATTTAGTTGTATGTAATGGGTGAGAAGGTAAATTTGGATTTTTTTTTTGTAAAAAATAAAGCAGTGTTTTAAGTGTGGAGATCAATATTTATTTTGATATTATCTGTAATAAGCGTTGTCTGTTTTCTATTATTCGATAATAGACAATAATACAAATTTTTTTCTTTGCATTCATAAATATAAATATTTTGTTTCACATGCTCGCTTCACGCATCATTCATACAATTGCCATTTTACAATTAATCTAGTATGACTTAACTTAAATAAACGACTTTATTAAGTATTTACAAACGCCCGTTTTGTTTAACAATTAAAATTTATCGACATAATTCGTATTTCAATATATATATAATATACATTGCGTTCAAGAAAAACAGAATTGGAAGACGTCGGTGATTCTTGTTGCATAAGGCACTTATTAAAAAAATAAAGAAATATTACAAGTATTTACAATGAAAAGAGAAAAACGGGTATCGAAGACGCGAGAAAAACATACAAGAGTCGACATTACATATCACGGCTAGGGGGGCTTGTGCGACAGTTCCCTATCTTGTCTGTACAGAAAAAAAAAATTATATTTGCGTCCCCCTTCGAGTGTATTTTTTAACTTGTCATATTTACAAGGCACTTTGAAGGCACTGCCTCATTGGCTACTGGCCGGAGATCGGAAACTGCAGGCAAGAAGGGGGGTACGTATAAGTCTTAAAACTAAGGAAACGCCTTCTCTTGTGGTATTTTTCTCGCTGGCCTCTCTCGTACTTTGTCACGTTTTTCCTCCTCGAGTCTTTAAACATATCAACGCATTTTATACACTCTATAATAAAGTCAACGAAAGGAACAACGCCCGAATAAGTATCATCTGTCAATATCTTCTCGTACATCACTAGTCCGGCCTTCACCGCCACTTGTCGCCACTTTATTCTCTCCCTCTGTCTTCTCGGCGAAACTCCGATAAACTGCACTGCCGCTAATAGACTTGATTCTATATGATTATCTATATCTATGTATATATCACGTCCGACTATAATAAGCCCGCCGAGGCGAACGATCACAATGTAGCTTCTGTAGGTGTCGTCGGGCTGGCCGATCGAGTTGGCCTTGCGCGCTTCACCAGGGCCTCCAGCACTTCTCCTCGATCGACTCCTTGATCACGCTCTTCCTCATGACGAGGCTCAGGGGCTTCTGGAGGGGCGGGCTGTAGACGCGGGGGTCGAACTCCGGGTCGCTGGTGTAGCCGCTGGCCGGGGAGGTCGCTACGTCCCGGTGGCTGACGCTCGTGTAAGCGACGGGCGACTGGGAGCGGTCGTTGAAGTCGGACGGCGCCGCCTCGAAGGCCACGGGGCTCGCCGCGGAGGTCGAGGTCGAGCTGGTCGACGAGGCCGAGGACGAGGCGGAGGCGGTGCTGGCGGTCCTCTGGGGGATCGGGATCAGAGTCGGCAGTGGCGACGAGGGGGCCGGCGAACTCGCTGGGGTCGAGGTCGGGCTGCTGCTGATGATCGGGCTAGACTTGGCTCCCGCGGCGACGAGGGCGATGTTGCCGTTGGGCAGCCGGGTCGGCACCAGCTGCAGGGCCGTGCCGTTCGCGTTCATGTACACGATTCCGTTGGACTGTTGCACTTGGATGGTCGGCGCGGCGTCGACTTGCGGCAGGATGTGCACTTGGAGCTGCGTCGTCGTCGTCGCGGCTGTCGGCTGAGCCGTGTGTTGGCCTTGCTGACCGGCCCCCTCGGCGGCCGCTGCCATGCAGCTGGCGAGGTGCGCGAGCAGGCGCCTCTTGACGGAGGCCTCGAGCCCGGGGAACCTGCCGACTTCGCTCGCGCACTCGGAGAATCCGGCGCGGAACTTGTTGAGTACGCTCGGGTCGGTGGCCGAGGCGAGGGCGGTTTGCTGTCGCTGAAGAGTCTCGAAGTGTTTCACTGTCATTTCGAGGATGTCTGCTTTCTCGAGCTTTGAATGTCTGGCCGGCTGTAATCAGAAAGAAAAGTTTTCATAAGTCAAATGTTATTTCAATTTTTTTTTTCTGTCTGTGTTGTTGGGTGAGCAAGTGAGAATTGAAGTCTTGGGTGTGTGTTGTTTTGTTTGTTTAGATATTGAAGGACACTTACGTCTTTCTTCATCGCGTCCAAGAGAAGTGCCTTCAGATCGTTAAGGCAGTTGTTGATGCGAGCCCGACGTCTCTTTTCCATAATTGGCTTGTTACTCTGTAATCAAAAAATGAAAAATCACGATTAGTACATCTGTCGCTTGTAAGCTGGTAGAGATGATAATGAGTGAGAAGAACTTGTTGAAATCGGTCGAAGTCAATACTCCGATTTCACAAAGTCACAAGTTCTGGCAAAGCGCATCTTAAAGATACTAACCCGTCGGTTCTCGCTGGATCTCCTGGGCGCAGCAGCCGCGACTGCCGCAGCGGCGGCCGCGACCGCGGCCTGTGCGGACGCCGGCGTTGCCGTCTGGACAACACTCGGCGTCGTTGTCGTGATTGCTGTGGTGGTCTGTCCCATGGCCGGCTGTACAGCCTCCTGGGGCACGTGCGGTGCGGGTGGCGTAGCGCCGACTGTGACTCCTCCAGCGGGCATGCTGGCGTTGACTCCGGTCACCATGATGATAGGCTGATTGTGTAAACTCGGTCGCGAGCGGTAAATAGCGAAGCGGCACTGCACACTCTGTTGCGCGTGCTCGTGCTGTTTTGCTACTGTTGCGCGACGCAAAGTGCAAAGTGTTCGTGTCTTTTCTCGGGGAGCTGAGAGGAGCTTGTCTCTCTCGACCTCTCGCTGAGCGCGCCAGAGCTCGACTGACTCGTCGGAGAGCTTGCTTCGATCTGCTCGACACCAGTCTCGTCTCGCACGAGTCTCGGCGGCTGGCGCAGGAGCGTCGCGTGGAGGAATGCCGGGCTCCGGGGTGGGGGGCAGCGGACGCGGGCGGCGAGCGCCGAGCTCCGGAGTGGGGAGGCCCGAGCGCACGACACGGCCTGCGCCCAGCTTATCCCCACTCCGGCCCAACGAATTCCAAAGCGCCTCCGCACACAGTGCGCCTTTTGGGCCCGGGGATATATGCAGCAGCGGCGGCGGCGGCGCGACGGCGGCTGCTGCTGCGGCGATGGGTAACCCACAGAAGGGCGTCGAGGGAGCAGGGCCGCCAGAGGGAGGGGGTAGAGGAGCTGCGGAGAGAGGAGTGGATGGGTCCCCCGCCGGGGCCTTGGGACTCGCTTGCCTGCGATTAAGCAGAGGCCCTCGAGAAGGGGCAGGGGGAGCTAGGGATGACGAGAGGGAGGGAAGGGAGCACACACTGCGGAGGAAGAGAGAAGCCTTCGATATTTCTGACCACCGCCACGCAGCCAACGCCGTCACACCATCAACGATTGTGTCGATGTGAGCGCGCGCGTGCGGCTTTACGCGCGCAGGGGGAGTATAGAGACTGTGGGAAAAAAGCCAGGAGCAGGAAAGAGCCGGCTGCGTAACTGGATCGCGAGCCGCTGCTCCGGCTGCTGCTGCTGCTGTTGATGCGGGGCCCGCAACGGCCCCCGTGCCGCCGTATGTGTGTCGCGTGGATGTACTTATGCTAATCGATGGTCTTTCGGGACTTCTGGCCCAATGGACCCGCAGCCCGGTTTTCTCTCCTTCTTTCTAGCGATTTTGCCAATCGCACTCAATTCACCAACTACGTACTTTACGTACGATGCACGAGGTGTGCTATAAAATGATTGACGCTCGAGACGATTAGGCCTCTCTCTCTCGTAAACACTTATCCGCGCTTGTCTTATCGAGCTTCATCATCGAATCGCGCTGATGAAATACCCCCAAATATCGCCGTAATCAGGAGCGATTGGCGAACGTCAATGCTCTGCTAAACAAACAATTCGTTGCGTACATAGCAGGAGTACGGACAAAGGGGAAGCAAGCCAAGAGTATTAGCATGTCCAGGGCTCATCTTTATTAATTTGACGAGTGCGCGCTCGTGCAAGCGCGTGTGTTCGGAAGGAGATAAAGCTTAGAGATGTTCGGTACATGTGAGGTGGAGGAGAAGGGGGGGGCAGGCGACCTCTCCAGGTGTAATATTGGGACGAGAGACGCTGGGCGCACCTTCCTCATAGCTCCCACGGGCTCTTTGAAAACAGAAAGGCGTACGGGAGCGGGGGCCTGGGTCGTTATACCGGCAGCGTGTGCGCGCGCGAGCGGCTGGCGCGAGGCGCATCGAAAATAGCCAGCTGTCGCGCGAGATCGTGAGAACCTCAGCGGCTCGTCTGACGCACGGCGCAATTCTGGCACGTGCCCCGATCTCCTTCCTCCTCCTCCTCCTCCTCACGCTGCTGCTGCTGCCGGCTGCGCGGCCGCGAACGCTCTCACGAAATCGTGCCTCCCTCCCTCTCTCTGCCCCTTGCCCCTCTCTCGCCTCGTACCCGCCTTCGCTGGCTCACAAGCTCACAACGGGCGCGCGCCCCATCCGCTCACTTTCCGTCTTCCCCTTCCAGTTGTCCACCGAGAGCCCCTCTCTTCCCCTTCGAGCTCTCTCTCTCTCTCTCTCTCGCTCCCCTTCCGTCTCCCTCTTGCTCGTTCACCGGCCAACCTGGCACACGCGCGCCCGTTCGCCAAAGGCTGTGGCATTAATCAGCGCACCGGGTCTGCCGAGCGATTTTCACACGGTACTCACGTGTGTATGTGTGTATGTGTGTACGCGATCGCGTACTGTGCCAGCCACGCGCGTCTGCTTCCCTTCCGCCCCTCTCGCTCCGCTGCCGTTTCTCGCGCAACAGATAAGCACGCGCCAGAGGCACACTTGCCAAAGGCTATACATTAGTCAGCGCTCTAATGAGAGCAATGCAGTGTCGAATTGTGCGACTCTCCTCGCTAAGGCTAATAGATAATGTCGTTGAACTTGCCCGACAAGCCACCTGCCCCACTGACCTTTCCGACGCGCGATATACATATACCGCGACACGTTTTCGTTTGCGCCACCCGTAAATGTGCATGTGAAGCCACGAGAGGTCTCGTCACCGCCGAGGGTGACGAACGTCACTCGGGCAACAGGTGCCTCTTTTGCTTATTTCGACTGTTTCATCCGCGCAGTTATTTGATTTTTAAACTTCCGCGACTCGATACACTTGTTTCTGTTGCCATCCTATTGAATCAAATACATGAACAAATTTTCTTTTTTAAGTAGGTTACTTTTTATAAACATATGCACATTGGTAGATAAATAATCAGAGGCGAAAATTTCGTTATTTTTCGGTTAAAAAAAAAAGGTAATAAAAAATAACACATACGCGTTAAAGTAATTAATTTTATCAGCAACGAAATTGTAATACTTGAACAAATAGTTGCTTGTTTTTGTCGGGATAGCTGTAAAAATTTATAGTTTTTAACAACCAACCGTGCAACTACCTACGATCATTAAGCCGTAATTTAATTAAACGGCAATTAGAAACCGATGTATCTATGTCAATTATAAACTAGACCAGGTAAAACTGCAAAAAGTTCAACAGTAGTTTACTCTAGTCATTCAAGCATTGTAAGTGACGGCTCTGCGTCAGCGGAGTTGTAAAGAAACATTTAAATGCCAGTACGCCAGAGCCGAGTTTGCAGGCAACAAAGATAGCAGAGACAATCAATTAACCGATATATATGTATATATATATATACACATCCAAGACAGCGAGTCGCCTTGGCCAAAAATAAAGAAAAAAAGGTCACATTAACGACGTAATTGATACAGCACTTAAAGAAGAAACATGTGAAAAATGTTAAAATTAACTCATTTTTCTCAGCTGCCGCTGGCGCGCTGCTGCCCTGGGAGCGCGCAAATGAATGAGAGAGCGAGAAAGCCTGGGAAAAAGAAAAAGATTTGGCGCCAACGAATAATAAACGGGAGGAAAGGAGAAGAGGATCGGGGAAGCCGAGCAAGTGCGAGCGAGAGGGAAGGAGCGAGCAGACAAGCCCGGGAGTTCGTAGAAAGGCGCGATGGGTGCGAGGGGGCTCTCGCTCCCACACACATGCACACCTGCGCCTCTCGCTCGGAGGGCTGCCCGGAGTGGAGCGGGGGCCAGGGGGACAGGGGGGGGGAGGAGCAGGCGGAGGAGAGAGGACACGTGTGGCGAGGAGCAGCAGCACGCGCGCACCCGAGAGAGAGACACCGCTAGGCGGCCTGGGAAAGGAACACCGAGAGCCACCACAGCCGGATGATGCCGCCGTCGCCGCCACAACCGACAGCGCACGCGGGGAGCGGCGGCGGCGGCGCGGGGCCCGGCCGGCCCGAGCGCACAAAAAAAAAGACCGGCCGAGGAAAAAGGGAGAAGGGGAGAGTGTGCGCGTCGAGCGCGTGCCTTCCCAGAGAAAATGACAGTGAGAGAGAAAGAGAGACCGGCACAGCAGCAGCAGCCGGGCAGTCGACAGCGAGGGGTGAGGAAGGAGGAAGCAAAGTGGCGCGCGCCAGGCGCCCTTTCTCATTGGCTGAGACGCCGCCCCACCACTTTGGCTTCTCCTCGACGAGCCGGCGTAGGCGGCAAAGGGGCAGCAGGGCGACAGGGGTAACAGTGGGAGGGGAAGAGGTTCGCTTTGCCTCGGCGAGACGCAGGTTACACTGCTGCTGCTGCAGAGACCCGGACGAGAGAAGCGTGTGCACGCGTCAGCTCGTTTCTTTCTCCCTCTCTCACCCCTTCTCGATTGCCACTGCTTCTCTTCTATCCTCTTTGGTGCCGGAACTCGCGAGCGAGGCTTTGCAATGCAGCCCACAGACACACGCGCAGACCTATAGAGGTGCCCGAACGCGCGCGACTCGCACGCGGCGCAGGGGAAGGGGTCAGGACGTGCGATAACTACCTGTTGTCAGCGCACGAATTCATTTTTATCGAATCCTGTATGCATGTGAGCACACACTTGCGCGCTCTAGTTCGCTCCCTTGGTCCACAGTTCCGTGCTTTTGTTCTGTATATCGCTTTTCGACGATACTGTTTTTTCGACGTTTTGGCAGCACTCAAAAGAAAATAAAAGACAATGAATAAATTGTTCAATTTTTTTATGCACCAGTGCGCAGCCGTTATAATGTTAAATTGTTTTCAAATTTTAGGTAACTGGTCCCTTTATGCTCTGGCAAAATATTTGTCTATTGAGAATTTATTTAACAATAGTAGATACGCTGAGCTTACAACCTTTTTTTATTTACTTATCCATTTGTTAACTTTAATGAAAAGTTTATTTAGCCAATAATAAAGTTAAAACATATACTATAACAAATTTTCAGCTTTTATCCAATATCTATGCAAAACGAATGTTTTTACAAAGAGTCGACATTTATAAATAATAAAATAGAAATCGCAAGATATTATTATTATTACAAAAACGGATGTTTAAAATAAATATTTATGTTTGTACAATATTTGAATGAGTTTCGAAAAAAAATGTAAGACTTGAAGTGGTTGGTACAGCGGATACCTTCCGGTAAAGTGCTACCACCACTCGGTGAACGTCGCAACTAATGAGAAGGAAAACTTACCGGCTTCATATAATTTCTTCATAAAAGAAATTGTGAAAAATTATTAACATGGCTATATAATATAAAAAAAATATAACTTTTCAAAAGTTTAAAAAATTAAAAATTTCTTATTCTTAAAACAATTGATGTAATTTGTTACGCGATAAAATAAAACTAAGCTTTGCAGCTTTCTCGCGAAATTCTCAAAAATTCATAGTAATCAATCTGGAGGTGTATATCACGGCACGAAACGTAAGCGAAAAAAATAGAAGGACATATCGGCAAAGCCTTTCTCTCTCGGCGCCACCTCTTGCTACCGCGTTTACGCACGCGAGCCGAGCTGCAGTTGGCGCGCTCGTCACTAGCACCTGTTGCCGCAATCAATAGATCTTTCCGTTACGGCCTAGAACCTGCTAGCCCTTACAGGGGGGTAGGAGGGGTGACATCATGCATTCCTGCAAGGACGAATGCACGCAGGCGACCGAACAATTAAAAACACTAATACACGCGTGATAAACATATAAATACACGAATAAATGAGGAAATGTAAATATTAAAAAAATTTAAAAATATAAAATTAACGACAAATTTTTCAAATTTTGTAGCACTATTAATATTTTCCTCGCCAGCAAAATTATTGAATATTAAATTTTTTTTCACCTACGCCATAGTTAACAAAAACATGAAAATCACAAATTGAATTTAATCGTTGTAAACACTGACCTTTTTTGTAAGCTGCTTACTGTACTGATTGTCGAATAGCTGCTCGATGAACAGAATGTCGTTGTCAACTCTAATCTCAGACGCTGTCATGGCTACCGACTCGCGTAAGCAGCTCCTAACCCCGATTTAATAAACTAGCTCGATAATGTCCTTGAGCGAGCCTCCCGCGCGACTCCGTCACCGGAGCTCGGTGGCTCAAGCACCGACACTCCGCGCACAATCAACCACATGTACATTTTACGAATTCCCGCGCGTCCGCTGCTCCCGTGTAGAGACAAGCGGGAAGAGCATACGATTACTTTCACCGATAATATTTTCGTTTTATATGCACTCGCGATTAAACGATAAAATACTTGCTAATTTCAAAAATCAACGGTCAAACGTCGACGACGCGCGAAGGACTGCATAAGAGGGCCAACTACACAATCACGACGCGCCACTTCCCCCCTCGGAAGCTATACTAACGTGTGTAGCGTCACGCGAGCTCGCGCGATACTGCAGGTTCGACGTCCGGCCGCCTAATTTTTCCGGCGTTCCACCTGCAGGGCGCAACGATCGAGATCGTTCTCGACGCTCGCTTGATCTGCTGCGACACTGTGTGATCAATCTAATTCTTGCAGTGTTCTAGTATGCGAGATTCAGTCTCAACGGTCGCGCCGCGCTCGCGAGTTCATTACGGAAACGGTAAGTGTTGGGTTTATTAGTACGTCTCCGAGTGCCGCGAGTTCTCGTGTCTACTGCGTGTGTAGGAATTTAAACTTATATACAGTGTTTTAGTGTGCGAGATGCAGTCGTCACGATTGAGTGAACGGTAAAAGAACACGGTCGTATCGCGCTCGCGATTTCGTTTCGCGAACGGTAAGCGTCGCGTTTGGAAATATGTTTTTCTGAGCCGCGAGTTTTTGTGCCTCCCGTGCTTGTAAGATATAGAGAGACGGAGAGAGAGAGAGAGAGTAAACACATCACGAGGCGCAAGAAGTTTTTATTCATTAGATAACGGATAATCTAGAAGCATTTCAAAGTCAATTGATTAACGACTTCTCTCCATCGTTGCTCCCGCCCGAGATTCAAGCAGTAATGGTGGCGCGGACTACCTGATTCCTTTTCGGTAAGTACCTCCACGTAATTAATAAGACTAAAATATCGATGAACTCTGTGAATGTTCAACAAGTGGCGTCGCAAGGGTAAAAGGGCTATTGAAAATCTAACCTCGTCCGTTCGGTAAAGCGTCGCGGCGCCCGCGGTCGGGGAGAAGGTGGCTGTTCGCGGAAACAAGGGGGAGAGGGAGAGGCCCGTGCGGTACCTGCAGCAGCGGCAGCAGCGCTTATTCAATATTGATCGCGTCGTCGGTTAGCGCTTTTTCTCGGAAGAACGATTCCGAGTATGCAGCGAAGCTGTTGACTATTTTTCAAGGCGTTCTTATACGGCTTGTTGCTTCTCACCCCTTCCGAGCTGCGAAATTGAAATACCTTTTTTGACTTGGCGACACTTTCGACGCTTGACATATTTTTTCAAATTTTTCTACAACTACTTATTTTTAAATTTTCTTTTGAAGAGTCATTAAGTCAATTCGATTTTCGTTCATTATAATTATTGAATTATACAATTATTTTATAACAATAATCGTTGAGTACTTTTTTCAATAATTTGTTTTTATTTATTTATAAATATATGGGTGTATTTATTTATGTTAATTAAGAGATAGTTTGTTTACATAAAAAATGTAGTGCAAAGAGATAAGTATCAATTTTGCAGTGCTAATTATTAATCACGCCATCGACACTGTTGAAAGTAACGGGTGAAGTAGAAGAGATAGGTCCCTCTCGTGTTTTCCGCTCTCTTGTTAATTCCATTTCTATTTGAAATATTTCAAGTCTATTCGTAAATATAGACTGTCATTATACTTTTACAAAAACTAATAGCCTAAATCAAATTATTTACAATTTAAAAAATAATTTTTTTAAATAATTTTAAATTTAGTACTTTTATAAAAATATCTAATACATATGTATATATATTCAAATTTGAAGCTAATGGTAACTTTTGTTAATCTATTAAGTCCTGCACAAATAATAAGCAGGTCTTAAATTTAATACCTGGGTAAAGGATTCACTTTGGTAAGGGATTAGAATTATCCCTTCCAAGATATATTCTGAAAGTAGAACTATATTGTGGGTCATAGTTCTGACTTTCAAGGAAAGGGTTCCGACACTTTGACAAAATCGCGGAACCCAAAATCATTAGGCTTAATGATTGAGGTATAATGTCCTTTTGTCCCGTGTAATCTAGCCTTTCTCATAATCCGTTTTTTAAATTAATATGCTAGGACTTTGAATAATTTTGCAATTTGCTTAACGAGTATGAAATATTCACACTTTCAGGTGATAATTAAAATTTTTTAATTTTCCATTTATTTAAAAATTTAAATTATGTTTTGTTGTTAATTACTGAAAATATTTTTATTATACTTTCTCTCGGGTACAGTGCTTGATAAAAATACATTGTATTAACCGTTAAAATTTAGCATAAACGTAAAGAACTCAAAAAAAATGTATTCAACTAGTATATACAATATAACGCAATATCAATTGTGAGCGGCAAACAAAAGTGTATTTATTATGCAAAAATATTCACTGTAAAAAAAGCGTCATAAACTAATATTTTAACCGTCAGCTGCGTCACAGAATTAGAAAGAATAAATAATAAGAAGTTTTGCGAGGCTAGAAAACGGCAAGGAGGAGGAGGTAAGAAGCGTATAGCGCGCGCGTCTGCGCCATTCTACCTCTTTTATTAGGGTTAAATCATAAAAGTCGGTACCTCTTCGGCCTTGAGCAAATCGTTAATCCTTTGCGAAAGGAGAAATTTGCAAATGACCGTTGTAAAGTTTGATGGATTGGAAGAGGTCTCGGTGGGCCTGCTCTCTTGCACGTATCCTTGACTGGCTATATACACTGGCAGGACGAGCAACAGGGTTGACTTTCGAACACCTCTTCCTCCTCTTGCCCTCCTGCCTGTCCGTGCCTTTCTCTAGTTTGCGGGGAAAGGTCTCGTGCCGATGGGCGCTTTCCTAAATTGCCAGTGTACGAAAGTATTGACTCTCGAGCGAACGGGCAGTCCTCATAAAAGAGCTTGGTTTCGCCGACCATAAAGACCGCTACTCCCTACTCCAGCTTGAGACAGCGCGCGCGCGCGTTGCTGTCGCCTCTCTTCATCCCCCTTCCGTCCTCGCTGTACTCTGAAACGCCTGCGAAAATTCGTTGGGATAGTAGGCCGACTGCAAGTGGAAACTGCGAGCGGCTAGTCCGACTAACCGCAAAAGTAACAGAGAGTTATATTTTTTTATTGAAACTCGTCTTTTCGCATCGTTCGCACAAGGACGAGCGAAATCGCGTACCGAGCGTGCTGTAAAACAATACGAGAGGTCTACTGCGTGTTGGTCCAAGTTTTGCAAGGATTGTAAAAGGGTGCAAAAATGTTTAGAGGCCGCCGAAGAAAGTTTGCCGCACTCGACCCTCGCTCGAAAGATGTTTTTTACCCTTGGCCAATCGAATAGAAAAAAATCATAAACCCTTCGTTTTGGCCAGGCAAGAGGTTAGAGAGGATCTTGGTGACAATCGTTCAAGCTGCGGATTGTCGTAAAAGGGGTCGTAAAGGATCGTGTCTCTTCGCGGACTTTCTACTTTTTAAGAAACTTTCACTTTTCCGTGGTACAAGACTATGTCGCCATAAAATCGAAGGAAAGCCAAGCCAGAGGCAAAGGCACAAAGGGGTTGTGAGCGTTGGCTTCACCCCTTCCCGTTGTCTTGGTGGGAAAACTTAAGTTCGGTAGCTGGATTAGAAGGGATTAGAGGTCGGAAGGATTCAAGTTGTGGAGGCAAAACCCCTTTATTGGTGATCAGTAATCCCTTCTGTTCAACCCATTTTCGCTGGACAATTGCGGGCCCGCACAATTGAAAGCCGTATTTTTTCCTCGAAAAGGGTTTCGCTTTCCGACACTCCGAGCCGAGATTGGCACGCGCGAGACGCGCGTCTGTTTTAAATGGACGCGCGCTCGTTTTTTCCCCTCTTTCTTTTTGTCCTACAAGAATGCTACCCTAAAAAAAATTACCCAACTCGTACGAATTAATCTCTTGCGTCGATTAAGAACAGTTGCACCAAGATAAAGACGTCCTTTATAAAATCGCGCGTAATTTAATCGAAATGCAAATTTTCAGCGATTTTAATGAAAACCCGGAGAGCAAAAACAGGCTCGAGGTTTGCGGGTTTCATCGGTCAATGCCGCCGATAGTAATCAAGCTGAAGGACAGCTTTTGAGGGGGCGGCAGAGAGAGCTTCAGTAATCTCCCGCGTCCTGTCATCCTTCGCCTCGATTGCGGCGGCCCGCTGAATACCGCAACAGTATCGATTTACTATTGAACGTCCGGATGGCTTGCGCACACGACGGCTTCGTCGTGCCGACACCATGCTTGCCCACTCGGCAAAATGAACCCCTTTTTTCTTTTTACGGCGCCCTGCTGGAGCCCCTCGCTCAATTTGCACTTCATTTCTCCCGTATCGAATTCCCGAAGCTATATCTCGGCACGCGCAACGATCCACCCGGTCTTTCTTATTTGTTGCTCGTCCTGCGTTCCTAACTTCTTCGCATTATTATTTTATTCGGTATCGACGATAAAACTTGTTTACATCCGATATTATCAGATTTTCATGATTTTCTTTCATAAATCGGTTTAATGAAAAATTGTTACTCGTCTACTGTAATTAATTAATTCTTAATCGCGTATAAAAATGTAAGAAAAAACACATTTGAAGTCTCAAGCTAAAAATATAAAATCCGTAAATGAAAACACTGAATATTCGCATATAATTCGTATCTGGCCTACGAGAGCATTCGTGTACGATACATATATCGTCGGCCCTCAACAGTACAGCATGACCACGCGCGGCATTTCGGCGTGCGATCTTTCCTCGCTGGCTTTAACGACAGCGCGAAAAAAGGAAGAAATCGTAAATTCAATTACGCCGCTGGCTTGAGCGAACGTCAATTACATTCATCAGAGTACGCGACTCTCTCGTGCTCGCTACGGCAGCCGCTCCTTTCCTCCTCTCGGTTACAGCGTCTGCGGGGCCTCTCCGACACGTCTTTCCCCAGAGCCTCGCATAATTCCAATTATCTACGGCGGCGGCTGTTGCTGCTGCCGCTACGTTCCGACGTTCCTCCTGCGCGACTTGCATTAATTAGGCAAAGGCACATTATCTCCTGCGTGATTTTCGAGGTCGTTGCAGTGGCCGCGTTAGTTTCTTTTTTCTTTTTTTTTTTTTAAAGAAAAGACAGCTGCTCGGTGTACTCGAGAGGGACTCCCAAGTAGTCGAAGCTTTACCGACAATAAAATGCAATAAGTGTGAGCAAGTAATTACTTTAGCAAATTCGTGATTATGCCAATACGGCCGTTTAACGTAACCAGAACAGTAAAGCTTCAGCGCAAAACCGTTTGGTCACGGGCTCTCGGTAATTGGCTTGCGTCGTAAACGAGCAACGAGTAATAAGTTGCATTATCGTCAGTGCTCAACAAGTATGACATCAGACTCGACAGGCCTGTAATGGATAGGGAGAGGGCGAGTTCCCTCCTTCGGCTCGACCTCTGCGCTTATAACCCTTGCGCTGGCAGGGACAGCGCTTGCGGGCTTCTTATGTGGCCAGCTGTAGATAACGAGAAGAAGAAGAAAAAGTTGAGGCGGCCTCTTTCGCTACAAGTCATCGCGTCCGGCGAAAGACAAAATTCGAGGAGAGCCTGGCGCCGGCATGGCAAAACGTCGTGTCGGGGCCGCGGACTGTGCGCCCGCGCGCGCGGAGAGAGAAGGCTAATGGATTCCGTGAACGAGGCGAAAGGAGAGGGACGTGCTCTTGACACCCCATTATCGGAGCAGCTCCGCTGGCCGCTTTAGACGACAACGAGGACGGGTCAGGCTTGTGTGCGCTCGGGGGAACAGATTGCGACCCAGTGCCGCGACGAGGGAACACGTGTACTCTGCATCGCTGGACGCGTATTCGGCGGCTTTGACGAGAGAGAGAGATCGATCCCTCTCGGCGACTCTTTGCCTTCGCCTTCGATAAGGAGCAATTAAGCAAGAAGCCTGTGCTTGCTCGTTGCACAGCCTGCTGCGCCTCTCACGTTCCAGCGGCTTTTCGGAGAAACAAGACAAAGTTCTGCCTTACACGCTGATTTACATGAAAAAGAGGAGAATTCAATGGTTAATCGATGTTATTGTAGATATCTGAATTGAACAATATTTATGAAAACGTGACGTCTTAGGTGAAAAACGTAGATGGAAGAGGAATTATTGCGGGTGGCTTTTATAAATTTTAATCATAGCTTACTGGTAAATTGGATCTGAGCTTTGGAAATTGCGATGCTGCTAAGTGTGTGTGTGTGTGTGGTCCTCTTATCGTGCTTTTATACAAGACGTCAAGCACCGTATACTCGCTCGTCGATATAACTTAGGAAGAACATTGCCTGTCAGTCTGGCTTCCAAGTGCTTTTCACGTGCCGGAATAATTGCCAGGCAATCTTGGGTAACAGGTGCCAAAGTGTCTATCATCTTTTCTCATTCGGAGATCCCTTCTTTTGCTTTTCCTATCGATACCGATAAAACATTTTACTATAATGAAATTAACGAATAAATATTTGTTACGTTGAAAAATGACATTTATATTTTCTTGAAATAACTCCATTCTATTTTTGCAATAAAATATTTAACTAATTTGACTATTTATTTCGAAAGTGAAAAGTTAAACTTGTTATACTTTCAGTTAAAAAAATCAGAGAAGTTTAAACAAAAAAGGGTTTGTTGACGATTTTCCTTCGATTCCACTCTAAAACGTTGGCAAAATTGTTTCTGCCGTGCCTAGAGCGTTGCGCGTTAACCGCAAATTTCGAATTTCCTTATGTTTTTCTCCAAGAGCCAAGGAAATTCATCTACATATTACAAAAAAGTGAATAAATCGTAGGAAAAAAAATAAAGAGTTAGTTTGAAACAAATATAACCGCAATCGCTGCTAAAAGGCCAGGGCAAGAAATGTTAGCAAAATTTGCTAACCTTGCAACGTCGAAAAGTTTGACGGAGTTGTCAAGTGAGTTGTTGAATTTATTTTCTTTGAGGTTACGATACTTTTAGATTTTTAACGTTGAACTTTAACTTTTTCACTGAGTCTTATCACTCGACGTATTTCAGAAACGTTAGTAAGATCAAATAACGTCAATCCTGTGAGATGCTATTCAAAAAAATTAAACGCATCAGTGTGCTCAAATCAGTCGAATTGTTTACAAAAGCAAGTTTACCACAAAACAAGATGCGATTTGAGAAAATTAAACACATCAACATATTTAAACCAGTTTAATTGTATACCCAAGACATTAATCCCAAAAAATACACTCATTCTACATTCGAGGCCAGAGGTTAGTTCTGATTACTTTTGCTTACTTAAAATACCTTAAGCAAATTCCTAACAAAGCAAATTATTTGTAGTTGGCCAAAATTATAAGTAATAGTTTAATTCAGAAAAGAGAGGGAAGCTCACACGATCATACCAATGTTTGGAAACTTGAAAGGATACTTGCAGCTATGTTTGTACCAATGTTTCCACTTGCAATAATTTTTGACAATCAAGTTTTGGATGCAGTATTGGCTGTTATAGTTGTGATGCATCAACATTGGTAATCACGATTGTCTTAAAGAGCAATAAATTGTCATCGTCTGAATTTTTATTAAATTTACCGTATTTTTATAAACAGGGGCTTAGAGGCATTTATTATAGATTATGCAAGACCAATCGTTGTTGGAAAAATAGTACCGAAACTTTTATACGTTACCTTGTATCTCGTATCCGTTCTCACTCTTGCTGGACTAATCGTTCTTGCATACAATGGACCTGGTATTTCCAAAGTGTTTAAACAGTTCTGGGCTGTCGGCACTGAAAAGTAAGCCTTATAAAGTAAAGGTATGAGTTGCAAGATGGTTCCAACTTAACCGAGCGATAAATTGATTGTAACTTAGAAAATAAATTATTCCTACGAAAAAGTATATTATTTTAAGGATTGTTCCATAAATAAATGAATAAATAAAAGTAAAGAAATTAAGTGATGAACAGCTTGTCGACTACTGTAAACTATTGAATACAAAAAGAACTTCATAATTTATATTTCATTTATGCAATTACTAGAAGTTTGTACGACGACGATGACCCGATCGAGCCGCGACCTAGGAATCAAATTCCACGCGAAGAAAGTGCTCCCGGGGCAAGGGCGCGAAAACCCGGGTCAGCAATGTTTGCAGCGAGAATGAGGCGTAAATAGGTTCGAGTTTCATAAGTTGCAGTATTTTCTTCTTCTCCACTGCCGTATCGAATGTAATATGAGAGGTCAACCGCTTAACTGTAAGTTGTCGAATACCCTTTTTACTAATAAGAAAAGCCGTAGGCCGGTGACAAGTTAGTTAACGAACCCCTTTTGTATAAGTGACACACGACTTTATTGTATTTTTGTAAACATTTTTTTTTCTAATGTTAATAATAAACTGTAAGATAATCATTTCCGAATACAGTTGTTCTAATGTCTAAATTAACGACCGCCAAAGCTTATGTCCAAGTTGTAAACGAACAAATCCGAGAGCAAAAGGCTGCCCAGGCAAGCATAGCCATCGACGGGGCCAGTATAGTAATAAACTCAGGGCGGTGCGCGCGCGCGTGTCCTAAATCGTTCGGCGGTCCGAGCGTGGCTCAGGAGACGTCAGACGGATCGACAGGGACTGCCACGGGGCATAAAACTATCTTCGTTTCTTTAAGCCCTCGCGCGCACGTGCGCCTTCGCGATGGCACAACTTTCCATCCCTCCTATCGTCTCCTTCGTACGCGCAGCGAATTCAGCACCGAATTTGCCAGACCGAGCGGGGAGCCTTTACGGACGCGAGCCTTAATGATAGACTCGGGCAAATTAATAAGTCTAATAAGCGTTCCTTCTTATCCTCCTTCTCATATTTTACTCCCCGGTGCTTTTTACGAGCCTCCCTCCCCAGCGTTGCACTTTAGCTTGAGCGGCCCTCGAGAGCCGACCTCCCTGCTGCTGCTCCTCTCCCGGGCTTTTAATTATCCGCATTATGTTGGAGTTTAATTAAGCGCGACTTGGATTTCGAGATTAGTCGCTGGCCGCTTGATTGTTCCGAGAACTTGACGCGTCGTTCTTCATGCGTTGCTTTTTTTCCATAATCCAATGGAAAGCCAGTCAGTTCGAGTCGAGAGCGTTGAGATATGGGGAAAAAGCTAATGAAGTACCTCTGTATAAATAGTGTACTTAGGCGCAATGAAAGTATCCCGAATGGCAGGTTGAAAAAGTCGATTTGCGACGGTTGGACTGAATGAAAAACGTGGACGGGAGCTGTCGAAGAGCCGGACATGTAGATCAAGATGTAACATCTTGCGCAGAGGCCAAAGAAGTTAATGAAACAGGACGAGAGGAGCGCCGGCCTGATATCAATCAGCTCCGACTCGACACGTGCACGCGCCTCTCTCGCTCTCTCGGAAGCCAGTTGGGCTAATTTAATATTTCCTCCGAGAGGCAGCGCGACAAACGCAACGCAGTCGCTGCGTCAAGTTACGACACGGAAACAATTTATCCGCGAGAAAAAGAGGCATCATGCGAGCCTTGCTGCGCGCATCGATCGGCCGCGCGTGCAAGGACCTTTGGCAGCTCTGTGTCCTGGTGGCTCTCTCTTATACTCTTTTAGTTGTTCACCTTTACTTTTCATTTTTTTCTTTCTTTTTCGACCGACGATGTTTGTATAATTGAATATTTTGCAGTATCCTCGAATTAGTATTTAAATTCGAGAATCAAGCCGAAACCGTTGAAGCTTGCTAATAACAAGTGTCGGCGGCTACAAATGATTACGTCTTTTCAATGGCTGAATGGTGGCCTTTCTAGTCGGTCAAAATACTTTATATGATAATTGAATAAGTGTCATAAACCAAAAATTATATGGAATTCAATAATTCGAGAGCCGCTGGCTCATAAATCATAAGCGTTTAGTGGCGAGGGGAAAAACCACATCTTCCCCGTGGCTTTTTAATTTAATCGACTATATGCATAGGCCGCGCGTGTGATTTTCAATAATTCCTCAAAGAGAAATTAATTTCCAGCAGCAGCAACGTATACGTGTATACAAAAATCCTGTAAACACAGAGCTTAGCGCGCGAGCAAGGCTATAATTACATAGTCGGCTCTGCTGCTTGGCTCCTCTTGGCTTGTGTGTGGCGGAAGGGAGAGAGAAAAAAGGCCGCGCTCGCGCCTCCCGTATTTTTGTCCCACCTCGTCTGGTGGCGGTCACGAAAATTAATTTCCGAGGTATCAATAACCAGCAGGCGAATTTCCACATAAAAGTAATTACAGGCGAAGTAATGGCCGAGAGAACTCGCGCGCGCGTGCTTCCATGAATCTCCCCCTCACTCCTCTTGCTCTTTGCGCGCTGTAAAATTAATTTCAAACGTAAATTACAATGAGCTGGCCCGTGTGGACTGTCCAGCCTCCGCCTTCCCTCCGCCGGCAGTCGGCGCGCGAGCGATCGCGTAAGAACCGGAATCGACCCCCCTATATACACGCGGCTACATCTGCATCCGCGGACCTTTTTGCGTCTCATCAGAGCCGGACCGACGCTGCCGCGTACGCGCGCGCACGCTTGTACAAGTGCAATTTGCAAAGTGGCTATCCTTTTTTGCTCGTCCCTCAATTGCAGCCGGCTAAAATATTCTCTCGGTTATAATTGAAAAAATTTGACTCGTCCAAATGATCTATGTTCCGGCTTGATTGTTGTTTATGGTAGACGTATCGTTGTGTACTGGTAAACTTTAGGAGGAGGACTGCTTTGTGAAGAAAATGATCTTTTAATTGGTAATTGATCTACACTGCGCAGAAAATGTTTAATAGTCCATAAGGCGTAGCCCGCCGCGATATATTTAGAATGATTTAATAGTTTGTTGAATCCTACAAAATGGATCATTAATTATTAGAAATTCTAGGACGCTAAGCCTAGTTAAGAAAGTTTTCGAGAAACACGTGTTTGCTTGAAAACACGTGCTTAACATTTAAGAAACATAAGGCTGTAAACTACCATACTCCGCTACACTCCGAAAGCCATTTATTCCGTTTTTCACATGACTAAGCATCTGTGTATCTCTTCTTCTCCGAGAGATAAAAATATTCTTGTCACTGAATGCCAAGCTGTGATAATTAAAAAAAGAAAGATGAAAAATATCTCGTAGAAAATAAGAGTTGAAGATTTAAATATTTAGGTAAACGTGTACGGTATTGTTTTTTTTTCGTCTTGGAAAAAAACGGAACAAAGCAAGGGAGAAGAAATTTACAGTATCCGCATAGCGAGCTTAATCTTTCAACAATTCTTAAAGTTTTCAAAGGCGTAAACCGACCGTAAACAGGTTCGTATATTAATAAAGAGTTAGTTGCTTTACGACCGTCTGAGGACGAGTTTAACCCTTACTAACTTAAAAAGGGTAAAAAAAATCGTTGAAAGAGAAATTGGAAGGGTTAGCGAGGAAGAAAAAAAGAGTTCTCCTCTCAGCCGGAAGTCAAAATATTGCTTTATTGCGGTAGGCTGAGGCTGTCACACTGCGCGTACGTGCGGCCGGAGGTGGAAAGGGTTTTTTTTTAACCGGTTGACTCCGGCTCTCGAGGATCGAAGCTGGAAAATTGTCGCTTCCCAAATCGGATTAACTTTTACCGTTTTGTTTCCCGACTTTACTGTTTTAGTGCCATCCTACGGAGGCCCCGGCCGCGGACAGCTCTCGGCCGAGGAGCATAAGAAAGGGGTTAGTCCCCGAAGACGCGTCTTGATTTTTATTTTTTTTCGAATAAGGAAACGCCTGGGCCGCCGGAGAAAGGCTTACTGGAAGGGTTATAAAGTGTCCGCGCAACTTTCTCCCTGGACGTTGTATTACTTTTCTCGGCGGGCCACGGTAAAATTTTTTTTCTTCCCTAGGCTGCACTTCGTGGCATAGACCCTTGACTTTATTATCGCTCGAGACGAATTCTTTGAGACTGAGAGCGCTGCGTCGCCGCTACAACTATACGGAACTGCAAACGGTTGAAATTTTTTTTGATTCTACAAAAAAAAAATTTTTGGAAAAAAAGTGATCTTAACTGTACGGCTAAAACCCGTTTTTTGACACACTGACAGGGACTCCTAAAATATTTTTGAAGAACAAACAACGAATTTCTCGAAATTTCGTCGAATTTCAATTTTTAGCCGTAAATTATTCCTATTTAAACTATAAATTACTCTGAAATAGTTCACAATCAGGCTGCACGCGTTCGTGAACTAGATTTTTACTTGAAAACACGGGCATATTTACGGCCTCGCCCAGTCTTGGATATTGAAATCCAGTAAAAACCTAAATCTTTCAGGCATTACGTGCCGAAAAAAGCATTCGAGAAGTACTTGCGATATTTTACGTAAGGACTAGGCCAAGCTAAAAGGAAGAGGAAAAAAACACCAGAAAGGCAGGAGGAGAGAGAGACAGACGAAGGAGAGGGAGGGAAAAAAGAGAGGTCCCAGAGAGAGAGAAGGAAGTAGAAAGACAATGGAATGTCTCGTTTAAACTGTAACATTGAAGTCGGCGGCCAATCGTAAATTATGCAAGCGTTCGCCGGTCCATGGGAGGCGACAAAAGTCCGCTGATTTAAACTGTAACAGTTAAGGAAACGGATCGTCTTGTCCCTCGTCCGAGAGAGAGAGAAAGAGAGAGAGAGAGAGAGAGAGAGAGAGAGAGAGAGAGAGAGAGAGAAGAGAGCGCATGCATATTACGGTCCCCGTCAGTGCAATAAATTATTCATCGCCAAAAACGGAGCACGACATCGTGCCGTGTCGTGTCCATGCAGCCAACAGTGGAGCCAAGAGAGCGAGAGCGGGAAGAAAAAATGTAACAAAAGCGGCGCGCGACTGCGGAGGCCCTCGTAAACAAGAGAGCTGGGAGAGAGACGGTTTCCATAACTGTATATCGGGAGCACCGCAGAGCCAAGGGGTTAAAAAAAAGGAAGCTGTAAACCAATTTTAGACGGAAATTTACAACTAGAGCAGCAGTGGCCAAGGTCTAGGACAGCGTCCTACTCTTGGCGTGTTTGCGGTGCTGTTTTTACGCAACAGCGCTAAAAATACGCCCGAGTCATTGTACCCCCGGACAAACTTTGCGTGCCTCCTCGTTGCCGCAACGACCGAGACATTGGCCGCCTCCGAATTTTTTCGGCCTTGTTATCTGTTATTCGGGCCTCCACGTTTTTTTCGGCGCTTATTTGGACTTTAGTTTTTAAAAAATAATCGACAAGCCTTCCTTGAAATTGTAATGCTTATTGAGACTGTTTCAACTTTGTACAGCTGTGATTTTGTTTTTGCGCAAAAAAACAATCTTTTAACAATGTACGTATTTTATTTTCAACTATGTTTATTGACCCTTTTGTTGGCAACAACAATTCCAGTTGACTGTATTGACAGGGACGTGCAGTTTATTACCGCCAACAATGCGATAAATTCGAATAGGCAAACACATTTTCAACTAACTGTATTCCCGGTGTCTTGGTCGTAGTCCATGAAGCTGCCGGGGAAAAATCGAAAGTTGGCGCACAAGCACCCTCATTTCTCTTTACCCCATCGAAATTTACAAATTTTCGATCAGCGGCAAATGGGAGAGAGCTCTCGCAGGTATGCGAGCCAGATGAAAAATTCATAACTGAGACAATATCATGCAATAACGCTCGAAGGGTATGCGCAAAAGTAGTTTTGTGAAAGTATTGGAGCGAAAGGTCAAGCGAAGACGGGGCACCTCTTTGCCTGGGGGTTCAAGCCAAAAGGGTCTCTCTGTCTCGGGCGCTTGCCAGCGATAATGACTTTATTTTATGCAACTAGAGTAGTTCCGTGCGGCCGGGGCCCGATCAGATTTTACGATGAAATAGTGCATCGGGTTAAAAAGGCTTCGAACCCTCTTTGCGCAAGAAATATATGACTCGCCGGACTTTATGGGACGTGCAACGCCGCGCGAGCGCGATTCCAAGCAGGCCTAGGTAGAGGTAGGAGTGTATACAGCCTACCGGGGAAATTCGGACTGCGTGAGGTAAGCGAGCCGAAAGAGTGCTCTAGTTGTAAATAACACGGGACGAGAGGGGAAAGAGAGTTGGTGCGTCGATGCTCTGCTTGCGGGTAAGGGCAAAGGGTGCGGGGGCGCGCGAGCGACGTGCGCCAAGGACGGGGTTAGACCTTGGCTATGTCTGCCTGGTTGTGTATACATACCTCTTTCGCAAATGTACTACAGATTTGCGCGCTTTTGGAGCAAACGTTGCGCGAAAGCTGAACGAGGGCGTCGGGGGGGGGGGCTGTAAATAATACGAGTAAGGCTTCGGACGGCAGGAGTTACGTGCGATCCTTATTGTTTTCGTTTTTGGGGAGGGAAAGGGCACGGACACTTGATGCTCTGCTATGATAAATGCGAGAGAGCCTTGCGTTTATCTGAAGCGCAAGCGGCATTTTCTAAATGCCCAACTCTCACCGGGCTGTCGTAAAATGTTTCTCATAAATTAGATGTCGACGGATGATATTAGCGAGTTATGCGATTGCAAAACATGTAATATTGCGCAGGTAAGGATGTATACCTTTGCTTGAGCGGGTTTGCATTCGGTTTGGTTGAATTTTATTAAACGTTTTGAAATATCGAAGGCTGATTTTTAAAATTCGTATAGAATTATTCCAAAAAAACATAATGCAATATATTAAAAAATGGTTTTGAACACACTAAATTTTTAGTGAGAATTATATTTAAATAAATAAATAACGATGTTTTCTTGGCATTGCGCTATATTTTGCAAAATTGAACACTAAAAAAAAGTGCAATTGTAAAACATCGCAACAGTCATACGGACGTTCTGCAATAACAGAGCAGGTATACGCACTGGAAAAATCCAAAGTCTCTGAGCTAAGCATACCTCAAAATTGTGTTCAAACAGCGTAGAAGAGAGATAGAGGGAGAAAAAGAGAGAGAGAGAGAGCGAGGAAGTGCGTCCTTCGCATTAGCACGGGCCCGTGTGGCAGTAAAGCCATAATGCCTTAGCGCGCGTGGGCGCTCTGATACGAATACAAGCAAATGTAATTCAGAGCGGTAGGTATAGGCAATATACGAAGCCGAGGGTGCGGACTTGTCTCTCTGTTTTAGCGGGGGCGTCGGCGCTCGAGTTTTATGGTAAAAACTTGGGGGGCCCGCGCGCGGAGGGTCGCTGCGGAAAAAACGCGGCGTTTTACAATTTTTGCGCTCCCCGGGCCTTCTTGGGTTTTTACAGCCGCCATTCAGGTCCACGTTTTTCCGGCTTGGCCGAGAGTGACGTGAATTTTTCTCGGCCGCCCGTAAAAATCGTTCAGTCCCCCCCAATGCCCGAGGGCTAGCGAAGCTGCTGCTTGTTTTACGAATATTCATGCGCATTTTGGGACTTGGTACACTTTTTGCGTTATTACGGTCAGCCAAATAAAACACTGCTGCCCGGGCGAGAGCTTCGCCCTCGTAATGTTATATTGCCTCGGGGCTACGTGGAGATGCGCGCTCTAGCCAGACGCAAAGACAGGTCGGCCTGTAAAGAACGAAATTTACATCGGCGGAGCGGCAGCTCTCCCTCTCTCTCCGGCGCGGACAAAAAAAAACAAAATAAATATGGAAAAAATATTTGTGTACGCCAATAAAAGCTGCGTCGCTCTCGGCCCTCGCTCTCTCTCTCTCTCTTTCTTTTTCTCTTTCTTGGCTCCAGCTTTGTCCCTGAGTGTTTTAAAAGATGCACAAAGCCTCGAGGGAGTACAATAGACGCGCGCGTTTGGGAGAAAACTGCGCCTTCGTGTTTTTCCAGACACTCGGGCCCAGCCGTGCATGCTAACGAGCCTCCGCTCCACTGAAATATATAAGTCGCCCCGGCTGCCGCCGCTGCCACTGGTACTCTACTTTTTAGTGTTTTTAGAACGATTTTTTGGCCACTTAGCTAAAATAGGAGCGCGTGCTCTCCATTTGCCTGGCACGCGACACGCAATTCTTTCGGGACATTGTAATAAGAGAGGTCGACGCCACCTGACGTAAATTTCGAGCGAACTTTTCCAGAGCTCGATTTCCGTCTACCACCAGTTTTTTATGACCATTGTTTTTTTTAAAATTGATTGCGCGCTTTGCATATAGCGGTAACTATGTTTTGTCCAAGTACACAAGATTCTTACAAAATAGTTATAAATATTGTAAGAACGAAGATGTTGAAAATTTAATTTCAAGGTACAGCTTCTGTCTATCTTATCTTCTCTGGGCGCTGGTTTATTTTTATTTGGAGACATTCGGTACCGTTGCTTATTTCATTTTTCAAGGCTGGGATAAATAAAAGAAAAGGCTGTATAGGCTTCATTTTTTTCGGTAGAGCCGTCGAGTATCGTTTATTTTTTCATCAGTCATCAAAGCCAAGAGATGCGAAAAATCACACGCGTATCTCAGAAGCCGTCGCCGTGGCTTATATACCACGCTTAAATTCGTTAATTTACTTTTTGTTGGATGGCGAAAGAGAGAGAGAGAGGGATAGTGAGAGTGAGAAAGAAAGAGAAAAAGGCGGGAGGGAGATAGAGGAAAGGAAGAACGGAAAGGGAAGGAGAGAATATCGTGTCGCAATTAACAGGTCGTTGATTCGTTGAGATAGCGGGCCCCGCTGTATTACTCGGTATAACGCTCGCGCACGACTAACCCCGCTCGCCTCCTTTTTTCTCTCGCTCTCTTTCTACCTCGTCCTTCGCCACACCGCAAATAGCCGGCTTCTCGGCTCTATCATCACTGACCCGCTCGCGATTTGCCATTGCAATCACACGAGAGGGAAAGGAAGAAAGAGCACTTCGAGTGGGAGGAGCGACTCGCTTGAGCCGACGTCATCGTTTTCACGGAGAAATTTCTGCAGCTTCTGCTTTTCAATATAAAGCGTCATCGCACGAGTAAAAGTTTCAAGCGCCAGTTGACAGGCTTATTATTGCAGTCAATTATTTCGTTAAAAAAAACTATTCCGTTAAATAAAGAATTAAAATTTCAAGTACTTTCTATACATAAATGTCGAAATTGAAAAATTTCTTATTTTCGAAACAGGTATACCCTTGAGACATTTTGGTTTTGCCGATACACTGTCACGAAACCGAGCCTCGCGTAGAAATGAAATAATGTTTAAAGCCGAACAAAGCCGCGTAAAAAATCGTTTCAGAATACACCTATATCTCGAGTCGGAATCGCGCAGAATGCAATATATCTCCATCGCGCTCCCTCCGGTCATTTCCTACGCATATTCGTTCTCTCGAGGCCGCATACACACCGGCTCGCGGTGCTCTAGAAGGGCACGCTGAAGGCGCAGATTCGGATCGATGGGCGGTGACTTGAAAGGGTATTTCCAATGAAAAAGCCACGCGTCCGTGTGTGTGCGCCTGTGTAGGTCTGCAGGCACGCGCACTCCGCCATATACATTCGTTCAGATCTCTATACATCGGGACAGGGAGACCTGCCGAAAGGGTCCGCCGCGCGTTAACTTTGAGAAGCGAGCTCTTTTAACTAATTTTTACGTCTATAGTGCTTTAAAAAAAAGAGAGAGAAATATCTCAGAGGGCGCAACTCGTGCCCTTGGCCGTTTTTATGATCAGCTTAGAGAGAAGGAGAGCCCGCATAACAGCAGTGGACTCCCGCTTCTCTTCGTTTCCGTCTACTTTAACAGCAGCGAAAATCTCGGCATCCCATATAGACCGGGGGCCGCTTTTGATTTATCGATGTAGATCGAATAAATTTGAGGTTTATGTCCTTTTTTCGGCTGCTTGGCACTTTGCCGCCCTGCTCCCTCTCTCTCTACTGACTTTTTTTATGCTTCTCTTTTTCTTTCTTTCAAAAACCTTGAACAATTTAAATTTTTCGAAAATTCCGTGTTTACTGTTCCACCGGTACAGGGCAAAAGTCTATTCGGCTGCACAAAGCTTTTTCAGGAAGGAACGCGCGATAAAGCATAGTGGAAATTCAAGCCCTTATCGAGTTTCCGCGTTTCAAACGATTCTCCGTCCGTAAATTTTCCGAGCTGGTATTCCCTGCGAGAAGGATTATATTACTCGAGAGAGAGCCAGCCAGTCTTACCTTCACAAAGTTGCTCGCACACTCTGAGCCCACCCCCGACATCTCTCGAGTAAACAAGTTGCGGTCCTAGAATTCGAGGCTTAACGACTAGAGCTATTATCGCGCTTGACGCTTGCGATTGTGACCTCCTCGCCGGTCCATTTCGTCAAGATGGAGGGTAGAGAGCAAGGACCTGTGGGAGGAACTGTGCACACCTACTCGATCTTTGTCTTGACACACCGACGACAACTTGCTCGGGACTTGCGACGACGATTCTCTGAATCGCTACTTTTACATCCTCTCGTAGAAGACTAGATAACTTGAAAGTCTGGGGATATGGAGAGGTTCAGTCGTCTCGTCACAATGTCGTCAGTCCTTAGCGTCATTAAGCGAGCTCTTGAAGCCGAAATATTCTTGATTTAGCGTCAAGAAAGCTTTTAAATGAAAAAAAACTCGTCCCTTTGAGGGAAAACGTCTAAGTTTATTTTCGATCGAGTTTAGAACTATTCTAGTTTCAATAAGAACACGACAGTGCACAGATTTTTTTTTAACCAGATGATGTCTGTGTTGATTGTTTGAAAAGCTCGTAAGGGCCACACTTCAAAGAAATTTTCCGACGCTCGCCCTCTTATGCCGTTCGATAAATATGTGCAGGCCCTTTGATGTTTCGCCGCCACTGACACTCGGATGACACTTTCGGACGCGACGAATTTATACGGATTTTAAAGTGGTCTAGCTCTTCAATTACCATCATGATGCATGAAAATGAATTTCACGTTCGGTTATGATGTGATAATCAGTTTTTAATTCACGAATACGTGTCAGATATTTATTGTTAAATATATTATATATTTTTTTTATTGCATCTATATTCCAACATTATTTCTCAGTGAAAATATTGAGTTTCTTGCCTCGTCTTCTGAAAAATCGTTAAAATAGAGAAATCATTTTCTCCGAAGACAGAAGTTAAGCACGCCAGATGCTTCGCTATGGCACTTCGCTATAGAAAAGTGCGAAATCCATAATCCGCGCACCCTGTAATTACGTCGATTTTTCAACGATCCTGCAGTTAACGATACCGAGCTTAGTGGCGTTTCGCTTCTGCCGTCTACCCCAATAACAAAGTGTGCAACGCCTCGCACTCATAGCTGCAGGTACGTATAGGTATAGGGTGTTGGAAAGAAGAGAGGGGGCGAGCGGCACGAGGTGCTGCCTAAAGTCGAGGCATATACAGCCAAGAGCGACGTCGTGTCGTAGGCTGGAGAATCGAGCCGGCTCTAGCCCTTAACCAGCCTCCGACAATAATAAACCACCCCCAACCGTGCAGCGCCCCGGCGGGAGACCACAATCGGTCCATTGTGCGGCCGTCCTGGGCCGATCCGGCTTCCATGGAAGGCGAGCTTCAATTAACTTTTCGCACTTTTCAGCCGCGCCTCGGGCGCGTCAACGCCAAAGGTGAGATGCCGCTCCACCCATCGGACACCCCGGCAGCAGTGACGGCGGTGGCCGTGGCGGGGGCCTCCATTGTCGCGGGACGCCTCCTTTGAAGTCGTGGGAGTGAACGCCTAGGCGGCCCCGGGGAGATCCACTGCTGCGAGGAATCACCTGCTCTCTCCCTCCCTCTAGCTCGCTCTCGTACTCCCCTGCCTCTCTGCGCCTTTTCGGCCCGACTTTTTCGCGAGGCTCGAGAATGGGCGCGCGCAAGGCCTGTCGCTCTTTTCTTTTCCATTCATTTTTTATTCAGCGCTCAGGGGATGACTGGAAAAGAGGGTCGTTTTGTGCACGAAAACTGCCCCGGCTCTCTTTCTCTGTGTCCGCGTGTGTCTGCGTCGCTCGCGAAGAAAGGGATGCGGGATAGTCAAATCGCCCCGGGATACTCGGTGTTTTGATGGGCAGAGTAAGACCAGCGCACGCGGGGTGCAACACCAATGTTGGGAAATTCAATAATTTGCCCGGCTACGCCGACTTTGATCGCTCAGACTGGGAAAATGACGTTTTGTAAATAATACGCGCCCTTTTCAAACGTCTATGGATATACCTTCTGATCTGTTTCGTACATCCTGATGTATATTGTCCGAAAAAACACATGTGGTACATGGCCGATGTATGGATATATCGCTTTTATTGAAAAATTCAGTGGAATTGAAACTTTTCGGAGTATCGTTTATTCAAAGAGTATCATCAGTATCTGAAAATAATTCATAACATTTTTTTTAATTTCTCTTATGAATTTTTATCGTTTTACTATTATTATGATTAGAAGTGCTTATTTTGAATATCCTTTTAATTACGAGTGAAACTTTTTTTTTAATTTTCGTGACGATGAAAGCCGATAATTTAGATGTAAAAACGTGTCCCCTTAGCGCATTAATACGGAGGATTAAGTTAACGCGACAGCTTGCTCTCCGACACAATATTACGAAGCCGTATCAGTGAAGCGGCACGACATCAAAGGAAGCCGCGCTCGAGGATTTTTCAATATACAAGTCAAAGTTTGGAAAAGCGATTCGCTCTGTCTGAAGGGGCGGGCGGCACTTTATAGTCAACCGCGCTCTTAGAAATCGAATTATGACGATATGGTAAATTTTCCTGCTCTGATTAGACCTTATTCATACTCTGAGCTTTTGTTGTCTAAGTATGCGCACCGTGAAAACTTATTCGACGATTTTCTACTACTAATATTAGTCGCTTAGACGAGATCTCTCTATATATTTCAAAAAATACATTTTTATTTGGAGAATAGTAGATTGATTATAATTTTGATATCCAATTTAATTTTCTAGATCCGAATTAATACATGCAATGACATCCACGATAATTTATAAAAATAAATAAAAACTTGAAAAAATTTGAAATTATTTTTAAAAATTAATAAAATCACGATTTAAGCTAGATGCTTAAATTTAGACGACGGCTTCCTTTGCCAACGATTGAAAATAATTTAATCAAGCTCAATCTGATATTGAATGATAGTACAGGTTGCCAAGTGATAGATCGATTTCTCATGATACGCACTTCTCTCGTAAAGCTGCAGCCCATAGATATTCTCTCGCAGCTATCTCTCGACCGTCATCTCCAGTGCATCGATACCATGCTACCCTGTATCCAAAACGCCGCTCTGCTCGTACGAAGCGTGAAACTCGCGCGCGTGCCTCTGGCTTCTAGCCTTCTCAAAAAAAGAAGGAGGAGGGAAAGAGGGATAGATGAAAAACGCGAGGCGACAATAGGATCTCTCGTGCGCGCCCATGCGAGATAGACGAATAAAAAAAGGAGCGAACGCGTAGGCCGAGTCGAATCGTCGGCTCTCCGGGGTTCCGTCGAGCTACTACTTACCTCGGGGCCCAAGCTCTTTCCGGGGCACACACTATTGAGGGCTCGGGTGGCCCCGAAACGAATGACGATTTCACGCCAAGGCTCGTGCGCCTTTTGCGAGCTACTCCGCCCACGCGACCCGCGATCCACCTATGTAAGTCGCTCTCTGACAATGTGACTTCGTTAAAATTTTCGGTGCAGCTGCGCCGTCGTCGTTAACACTCGACAACTCCTGATCCTACTATGTGTCTGCGACGTTCTTTTTTTTATTATTTCAATTGATTTGCTCCGTTTTTATCCGGCTTTTATATAGTATTTTTCTTGGATTTTCACGCTAAAGAGCTGTTACATGCATTGTGCTGATGTTATGTTAGTACTGAAAAATGTGTGAAATTCATGCTACAGATTAAGAAAGTCCATATATTGAAAAAAATTTTTTTTGTATTCTCGTGTCTTGGTTTTTCGTAAAAATTTACCTGATTTTGTTCGTTATGAAATTATTAAAGTAGATGGTGCTAAATAGAATCAAGCAATATCGGTTTAATTTCCTTGTCAACTTTGCACAAGTGTTTATAAAAACAGAAACAAATATTGCCAAATAAATAGTGTCGTTTTTAAAAAGTTCGAGGCATCTTAGAAGAATTGAGCAGCCTCCCATAGACCCAAGGCCTGAACATCTTTGAAAAGAGCAGATGACGGTCGTGCTGATTCGATACGGTTGCCGGCCTGGGTGAATAGGTCTATGCCGTTCTCCGTCTCCTCGTCACGCATCATGCCCGTATCAGGCTAAAGCGACGATTTTGGGAACTTTTCCCGGCTGATTTTCCGAGTCTGGTAAACAGAAAACTCAATGTCGAGGCGAGTTAGTACAGCGATCGTCCTCATTCATCTCGGATTTTCCTGCGACAATGGCTGTTGAGGCGCTTATGTGAATTTTCCTCGCGCGCCAGCTCCTTAGCGGGCGGACGCGCTCGTGATCCGCCTGGATTTCAACATTATTCACGCTCTCTCGCTGCTGTTTAGCCCTCTCACGACTTTTTTTTCTCTCTTTCACCTCCCTCGCTCCCCCTCCTCCCACACTTCCTTAGTCTCTTCTTTTCTTTATATACGAGTGTTGTATGGCTGCTGGCCTTGGATACTTTATAGTCAGCTTCCACGCGAAATCTTGTTTTTGTTAAAGAAAGACCTCTGGGAATGTCATGGCTCTTTCCACCGATTTCGAAGAATGAAAACAGTGAAATTTCTAATTTTACCTTGTTACGCTTGTACGTGTATTTTAAAGCTCTTTATCCGCCGAGTTACGATTTATCAAGAGTCAGGGGGAAAATATTTGACTCTTTATTAGTATCTCTTAATATTTTGAATAAATTATTACTCATTACACATTGAAAAATCTGTGAATATTTTAAAAGAGCCTTTACGAATTTCTCTGTGCTTCGGCAGCTGGTATCAAGCTTATCAAATCGCTTGTCTGCGGCCACATCTTCATCGGAAGAGTTCACTTGGTTTACAGCCAATAAATTCAAGGGAGTATAAATTCAAGCCATTCTGAAAGACGCATCGCTTACGCGCACACCTCAACCTTCAAGTTTTACGATAGACGACAAAAATGATTTTACAGTCTTTAATGTGAAAAAGTTCCAAGGAAAACAAGGCCTGAGAGAAGAAAAAAAATGAAGAGAAAACGAGCATAGAGACGGATCGGTAGAGTGGGGAGGAAAAATGTGGAAAAAACGCGTCGAGGTGTCGAGCGGTATTGGAAGATAATCACGGATTGTGCTTGGGCCCAAGCCGGACAATGGGGGCTTCCTTGTAGCGTCGTATATCTTGCGCAACTTTATTGCGCGGATGAATCGCGCGAAAATAATAATTTTACGAGCGTACCTCGCGTATAGAGTATGCTGCAGAGGGGGGATAGACGAAATCTCGGCGCTGATGTCGTATATCATTGGGAAAAAGACTAGGGAGGGAGGGGGCAGCTTTCAAGGGTTCGGCCGGCACGTTGCTCTCTCTCTCTCTCTCTCTCTCTCTCTCGAGGGGCAGCGTTTTTCTTTGGCGAGGTTCCGCGCGGCCGGAGGACTATGCCGTGTTTGCCGACCTCCTAACGTCTTTTGGCCATATTTCTGGCTGTAAATACAGCGCACGGTGGCCAAAATATGAAGAGCTGGCATGGGGGCACCTACCGGCACTTGCGGCTGTGGACGAGAGCGCCCCGCGGAGCAGTCGCGCCGGTAGTCGTTGCTCTCGGCGAGCATCTAGCCGCGCTGATGCCGACCTTGGACTATGTGCGTACCACGCGATTTCACTCCCTGGGCTTGGGGGAGCAACGCGACCTTCGCGTTACGGGAGCGCGGCGGAGATATTACGCCCGCAGCGGGAGCACGGGATTTTCCCTCCGGCACCGCTTGAAGTAGCTGCTGCTCCTGCTGCTGGGCTTTCCCGCAGCTAAGCATTCCGTTGCCACATTTCGTGCTGCGCCAAAACCCGGGAAGCCAACTGCGCCGAAACCGTCGGCTTCGCAAACAAGCGCTTTCAAATACGGAAGCCCGCTACAACGGGCCAACACACTCCGCGGGGAAAACGTTCGTTTTGTTCGAACGAGAGGAAAATCTCGAGGTTTTTCGTGTTTCGTTTTAGAAGTATACTTTTTTTTCTCTTTATCGGTATAGGGACTGTTGCTCAAGGAAACTTCCACAACTTTCTAGTGCGCCACGGTGTGTACGAGCGTTTGGTTCTGGACTAATCCCTTTGTTCGTTTTGATCGGCGGCCGCGGTAATTTACTGCGTCCATATTTATGACTTTTCCAACTAGTAAACCGAGGTGGAAGGGTTAGAGAGTGAGAGAAAGGATACCGGGAAGGGGAGAAAGAGGAAAGAGTGAGAAGGGATAGAGAAATAGCGGCACGGAAGAGTTGCGTTGACCGCAAGAGGAAATGGCACGGGCGGGTTTTATAGGATGGGAAGTGTAGAGAAGGGAAGGGGGAGTAGAAGAAGAAGCGCCTGTATTAGTTCTAATCTCGTCTGAAAGTCACTTTTATTTCGTAGGCGGGACTCTGACTTTTCGCCTTTTAGAAGAGGTTAATCCGATGACCGCGAGCGTAACCACAAACATCATAAATCTGCATCGGGTGGGCGGCCCCCACGAGACTACATTGCAGCAGCTGTCACTTTGCAGTCGAATGTCCACGTAGAAATCGTTATTCCGAATCGTCAAGGTGAAACCGCACGGTTTGCAAGTACCTACTCATACCTCATGAACGGCTTATTGGTTTTCAACTTTATCTTCCTCTCTCTCCCTGTTCTTTTCACACTTGCCTCATTACTGCGAATTTATATTTAGAGCTCTTCAGCTGTACAAACTTGTCAAGAGAGAAAACTGTATTCGTTTTAATTATCGTAGAATACAAAAACGATTGGTAAATTGAAATGTAAATAAATTTGGTTAAACGTTAACTAAAATTTTCTTTTCTCGCTGTTTAACGTTGTCAAAGAATATTTTAAAAATTATTTACAATTTTCCTTTGGAAAATGATAATCAACGGCTTTAGTATCTCTGGCGAATAAGCAGATTGCAAAATTAGCAAGGCAGATTACTGAAAAATGCTTTTGTAGGAAAACCAGTCGTCGACTTTCTAGCGACTTATCCTCTGGTAATTCGTTTATTGCTCACAGCTGCCTATTGACCTGGTCTCCAGTAACGTTGAAACTATGCTAAAAGGATTGACTGGGCCGGAAAGAAAGAGAGATAGAAATAGTAGAAGGGTTATTGGCACGCGCGTTCTAAGTACCAGGGTCTTAGGGTTGAGGCCAGTACGCCGGGAGACAATATCGTTCCTTCCGCAGATTTGGTTTTGCCGACGCGGGGGATAGGGACGTAAGTGCTCGGTAGCGAAAAATGGTAAGAAGGTACGATTATGCGAAACAATAAGAAAGAAGGGGTACCACGATTTCGGCTTATTGGCCGGGTGTAACATTCGCACGGGACTGCAGCCGACCCCCCACCCCTTGACCAATCTACAGCTAGCACGCGCTTTTATCGCTGCTATAAATTTAACCCGGATTAAGGAGGCATTTTCGAGTCAGCGCCTATAATGGCTCGTCATGACTTAGCGAAAGCCAATGTATCATTGTTTCCGGATTGTAAGCTTATTAACAATATTTACGAGAGAGAGGTAGTCTCTGCTATCCACCCGTTGTCGCTTCGAACCCTTCCTTTTCCGACAAAATTTCATTATTAACGCTTTTTTTCGATGAACTTTCTATTAAAGATCAGCCACTATTTTTTTTAACCACCAGCGTGTAATAAGAGGCAATTACAATGATACTACCCTAACAAGTGATTGCGGAAAATTGAAAGCCTCGCGCTTTTTTTCGAAGGTGTTAAAAGTACAAGACATCGCGCTAAAGTACATGAGACCGTTTAAACGTGAAATTCAATCTTGCAAGCGGGTATTTTCAACATATATCCTTGACAAGCAATTAAGTGACTAAACGAGGAGGGTACAGCTCTCCTTCCCCGACTCGCATACGTTCACGAATTTTCATTAACTTTTCATTGCGCCGCTCCGACACTCTCCTCGCGATTTCAATTTAGCTCGTCACAAAACCCCCCCTATTCCCCCACACACAGCAGTATGCGCACGTGTCTCGACTCGCGAATGTACGAGGTGTCTGGGGGAGTACTCTGAATTAGACCAAAGTGGATAGGAACGCGTGGAAAAGCCAGAACCGTATACGCTAGCGGACAATTACACGCTGATTCAGCGCTGATTGATACGCTTATTATCGACTTGTCGGTCTTGTTCAAGTGATTCCCGCTAACGCACCTATCAACATGCCATTCTATTATACACAACCTCGAATCTTCGGCTCCAAATTCGTCATCTCGAGGTCCATGTGAGATGAATCAAGCGTCTTTTCAAATTTTGATTCTCAATATTCCAAGTACGCGCGGCTGTGCACGCGGAACTAATAGAGCGTATACGGTGAAAGTATGCTCTTTTAGTGCTGTAATTCAAGTCGGGTAATAAAAGCTCCGAGGAAAAAAGGAGGTAGCTCGCGCGCGAGTTATTCCGTGGTGCGGCGACGACGAGGAAGGAGGGGGGGGGAAGAGGAGAGGCGATTATCGGAGCACACGTGAGGAAAAGGGAGGATCAAGGGGGGGGAGGGATGAGGTCGAAAATGCATCAGCGCCGCTCCGAGTTTGGCCTTCGGAGATGCTGCACGCGTGATTAAGTGCATTTGTTCGAGGCTTATTGACATCATCGGCTAAGAGCCTTATATACCTATGGACTCCTCTCTTGCTCTGGCCCGAGAGACGTATCCATAAGAACAGCCGACGTCGGTTCCTTTTAAACCCGATCAGCCGCGAAGTGAGATGACTGCGTCTCTCGCGCGCGACCTATACGAGAGAGCCCGCTGGTATTTAATATTAAATTACTCGAGCCAACCTCCTCCCCCTTCTGCCCTGCGCTATACGTGTACTCGCAACGCGGACACATTCCCATCCTTCTTCAACTCGTGTAATGAAATCTTACGTTTTTGTACGGGATATCGCCCCCCCGATCTTGATCTTACCGCTGCTCTCGCGAAATACTCGGATATTTATAATTTGTTTCAAACTCCCTGGTAATTACTTTTCACATTGTACACGTTGGAGAATAAACGAGCGATGCTTGCAATAATCCAACAAAACGCTTAATGCAACGCTGTCCTTTGTAGAATAATGCGAGAGCCGGGTAGGTTACATCAATCTGAAAGCGGAGTCCAGTGGTCGAGGCGGGCAGAGGGGGGTCCGGATAATGGGGCGCGCATTACTTCGCATTCCAGTGCTCCCGAACGATTCGCACTGTTTTCTCTCTCTCTCTCATCTCGAGTGATGAAGAGAGAAGACGCACACGACTCTGTCTCTCTATTTCTCTCGCTTTTGAGAGAGAGAGAGAGAGAGAGAGAGAGAGAGAGAGAGCAGGTGCTGCTGATGATGATGGTTGACGAGCTCCCGGGTGAGAGCCCCATGTGGGCGCACTTGAGAATTCTCACAATGCCCCAGTCACGTGTATGCGGGCCCACTTATTTGTCTATAGGGCCCCGCTTGAACAGTGTATGTGAGCTGCTGGCATGCGTGGGAGCCGAGTTACTTGAAATAAACCCGTTCGCCGATGATGGTGATGCTCTCTCGCGAGAGGTGATATAAGGTGGCACGCGCGTGGCGATTCGGCATCCAAAGTTTTCATGTTGATTATTTGCTGTAGAATTAAAAAAATATCTTTATAGACTTTAAAAAGCGTTTCTACCAATCACAAGAGTATGTTTTGGCTATTGATAAAGTTGTTCCGTCAGCTATTACTGCTATTCAATTTTCGCCACTTTAATATAGCTTTATTGGCATCTGTATATTGTACATTTCGCCAACAATTTTCGCCAGGGGTAGCTTGAAAACCACTGCCCTCTGTTGGAAAACGCCGCAAGTTTGACAGAACTTTTACCTATAGGAGGTCCGGGAATGCTACTGTCGCGATGTCGTTCGTGAACCATCTATACTTCGCTGCTTCTTCTTTTCATTTTTCCAGATTCCGTATTGGTAAATTATGATGTAACCAGAATAAAACGTATTGACACAACAATAAACTTATTCAAAGTCAGAAATAACGAATGAAAGAATAAGGTTGAAAATGATGGTTGATAAAAGTAAAAAGAGCCGGGAGCATACAGAGAGCGGTGAAATAACGCAAGCTCGCACTTAAGTCAAGCACTTTTTGCGCTGGTCCCCTCCATCATACCTCGGATCGCAGCATGCGTCCCGCGAAGGCGACGAGTTCGACCGCTGGCGAGCGAGAGAGCCATGCGCGCACGGCTCCAGACTGAGTCTGCGCCCGATGGGCTGATAGGGCCGGGCGCGCCTGGCAGCTGTCGCGACTGATAAGTGCGCGCTGCTGCACGGTGCCGGCTACCTCCGCGAGGACGCCGCTGCTACATTGTCTCCTGCTGAAGGTTTGCGCGCGCGACATATGGCGCGTGCTCGGCGATTCGTCGCGGCGTAATTATTCAGAGCTAGCCCGGACTGCCACCGAGAGAGAGAGAAAGGGAACAGAATTATCCCCCACCTCGGGACACCAGGCGCAGCTCGTAAAGCTCGCTCACGGAGTGTGTTCTGCCTGTTGATGCTGCTGCGCGACGCTTCGCTGACAATATAGCAAGCGGGCAATTCCCTGCGCCAGCAGCGGACCACCCCGTTCCCGTCCATGTTAGCAAGATGTTCGCTCTCTCGCGCGCGCTCTCGGTCTGTTTGACTCCGCGCGACAATGTGTCCTTAATCTCTATGCTCTGTTGCTTTCTGCAGGTAATGCCCTCTCGGAGCTTCAGCAAAGAGCACGTGCGACGTGCGTGCTCCTGCGTTTATTTTTACGGCTCATTAAAGTCGCTTCAACGTGCCCCCTTGAGAGAGTTTTTCAACCTCTAGACGTAATCAGGGAATTTATTCAACTATATTTTTAACGATATACTTGATTTTTCCAGCGTCGTGCAGAGCTGTATATAGAGCTGTCTCTCGCGGTGCGGCAAACAACGCGCGGATTCAAATATTTATTCAAGCGAGCAGGGCAGAATGCAAGTCGCAAATCATTATCTCAAATTAACGAGTGCGCGGCCCAATGGGCTCTGTCGAAGCTGACTCGGCGAAAGGGAAAGCCCACGGAGTCGCGCGCGGTAGCCCTTGATCTCGAGAAGCCGCTCACGGGCGTATATAACACAATGTGAGGGAGAGGACTCAAGAGCGAGCACGAGCGAAAGAAAGAGGATAAGCGAGGGAGAGAGAGATAGAGCGAAAAAGTCTCACTCCGCGCGGGCTCAGCAGCTCCCCCTCCTGCCTAAATCACGCGCGCGGGCGCCAACAATGGCCCCGCGGCCATCTTATTAGCGGATGTTAATCGCGTCTCCCTCCCCCCTTCCCACCTTATCCCTCTGCCACGACCACCAGGACGAAAGCATTGTTCCCGGGCGCGCCAACTGACGCGCCTCGCCTCGGCAGCTCCCATGCAAATGCCGGCCATTCGTTACTGCTACTCCTCCACGGCTATATGCGGGCATGCTCGCTGAATGATTGGGACCTTTGCGGCAATCCGTTCCCGGCGTGTTGCCCGCCTGACGAGAGAGCCGCTCCCGGAATTTCTCCACACACCTCACGGTGCCTTGGTGGTATGTACGCCGTCTCTGCGCGCACGATCGAAATGTTTAAGCTCTCGAGCTTTGTGTTGCTACAACTATTTTCCAAGTATCGATCTGTTGTTGAATTGCACCTTATATTGTCGAAAGCTCATGGAAAATCGAGAAACGATAAGAACAATCGCGTAACGCAAAAGGCAGGAGTATAGCTTGACGAACGAGCCAATGTCTTATGTATTGTTACGTGCGTAGGGAAAGGGCAATCGAAAATTCTTGCGCGTCTCAAAGTATAGGGTCTCTGTGGTTTCGCCGCAAAAACTCGGCGATTACTTTTGGGCGCGCGCATAAAGCCAAGGGGTAATACGGATTGCAGAATCGGGAATAGCAATAGCAACGCCAGCAGAAATCGAGCGACGAGCAGCAGCAGCAGTAGCAGCCAGGACGTAGCAGCGCCAGCAGAGTCGAGGGGATAACAAAGTCCTTCCAAGCCTGCGGCGATGGTTCGGGACGTTAACGAGTGGAGAGGGCGCGGGATGAGGGGGAGGGTGGAGGCGGTCCGCGCGATCGGAGCGCCTGGGTGGTCCCCTCTCGTGGCGCGTCCCGCAGGATTAATCGCCGCCGCCGCCGCGGAGAGCTTGGCTGACTCTACCTCCCTCTCTCTCGCCTGCGCCGCGTATATAAATTGAAACTGCTCCGAATCCACGCGCTAGCGGCAGCCTCCCTCCCCCCAGTTCTCGGCTTTCACGGGATTACAAATGTCCGCTCTTTCTGCTCTTTAGCGTCATTGTAGATGGATATCTCGGCGAGCGTCACTATCTCTGCCCCTCGCCGGTGACTATAGCCCCCGTCAGCCCCTGACTGGGCCCCCTCTTTGACTGGCGTCCCTCTCGTTTCGATGCTGGAACGTGAGCGCGCGGTTGAGAGCTGGCCGACACGTCACGCGCTAAAACTGCAGCCAGGGGATATACTCCCCGCTCTCCCGTATACGTAAGTCGAGAAGCTTGCGGACAGTAGCCGGATCGCTAATGCGCGCTTCTGTAGATGCCTGCGCGCGCCCCTTTCGCTCTGCTGACCCATGCGAGTTATAAGGCTCATTTTTCGATCTTTGTGCTTTTTTGTGGAACCAAACAATAACCGGTCTCCCGTCAGATTTCACCTTTTTCTCTTATTAGTCACGAGGGAGAGAAATAGTTAAATTTTTTTACTTTAATTAAACTCTGACTTTGTTGGAGAATGAAACTAAACCAAAGCGGCCAGGCAAGTGATTTATTTTTCAATAAGTCGATCAAACTCCGAGGTGGTGCGGAACAACAACCGCAGTAGTAGCGAGACGACCACAGGCAATCGAACGCTATTTAGATAATAAATATATCTTCCAGTAAAAGCCCCAGAGCCGAGTAATACTCGGAACAATTTACATTTACAGCACATTTCTCGTTGCCGTAAAACGTCGGCCACTGCAAACACAATAATCCCGCTGGGCTCCGCTAAGCGTGCAGGCGCGCGCGGCGCACCGCAAAATTCAAATTATGATTTTTAACGGCGCTTTACGACCTCGCGTTTTATGGGTCCACGAGCATCAACCCCCTTCATCTTCCATTTGCCGAGTTCTCGCTTCGAGAAAAAAAAAATACTGCATAGCCCCTCGCGCCAAATACAGACGCTTTAAAGGTCGTCTACGTCTCTGCTTATTCTGTCTCTTCTCTGTTTATGCATAAGCCTATTCACCGCATATTCTACCCGTCCCATCGATTTATTTTCAATCTTTGTTTTTACCAGTTTTGGTTATCCAATTTTTATGAAATGCTAAATTATGCTCAATAGCACGTACGTCATTCGTAGCACATTGGTCCTTCTGGGTAATATCAGACAAAAAGCGGAATTGGGCAGACCCTTGGGAAGTGTGAGAAATGATAAAAACTCCATAAGCTTCTGACCTTGGTCCCTTTTTTTGTAATACTTGGCGACACTCGACTGGTCTGTCAAGATCTGAAGCGTCAACTTCCGTTTCAAAGTGTCGGAAGCAAAGGCGGTTCATTATACCCCTACATGTTTTCATATCAACCTTCTCAACTGTTGTGCGTCCTTTTTTATCCCAAACTGTTTTTATCGATTCAAAAATATTTTGTAAATGATCTCATAAAAAGACATCTTTTAAACAATTTCCACTGGCCATCCAATAAGACGCAGGCGCGTTTGAAAATACCAGGGTTCATTTCAAGCTACTTGACACCTCAGCACGAGCCGGCACGCGCGCTCGAAAAAATCCGTCTGTTACAAACAAGAAAAAAAGAAAAGGAAAAAAACGGAACCCTAAAGATGGCAAGACCTTGGCTGATAGAAAACGGACTCTCACCAACGGACCCAGCAGGCGAGGAGACAACTTTGAAAAAGCATTGTGCGCACAAAGTTGACGGGGAGTGGGGATTCTGGAGCAGCCGGAAATCCGCGATTGCGGAGATCTGGAAACGGTAATGACTGCTCAGACCACTTGAGAAGAAGAAAAAAGAGGCTTGCCAGAAGCGCGCCAGTGTCGCCAGATTGCCTGCGGCGGAAGTCGAGAGATTTTTCGCGAGCCGCCTTTATTTGGGGACAGAGCCTGGACTCAAGGGCCTTCTTCCTTCGGCTGCTGAGTGTCCACCGTCACAACTGCTACTTGAACATTTTTTATGACAATTTTCACACGCTTGACTAGTGAGCCTCTCGAACTTCCTGCAAATTGACTTTGCACTTAACGCGGGCACTTGGCTGTGAATTTTATGAAGAATGATAATTATCCAATCTCGTCTATTAAATTTGATGAATAGAACTGATGAAAAATTGGAAAGTCATTGGTTAGCGGTAAGCGAGCGTTTGTAAAAAAAATAAGAACCGCGTGCACACGTTGAATACAGATGGGCCCAAGGGTTTCTCCTTGGTCGGTAACGAACCAACTCCCTTTAACTGTTAGCGCGAAATAAATCTAGAATGTATAGCGAGAGAGTCGAGTTTGAAGATTTTTGAGTCTTCCTTCCGACGTTTTACACGAGAGCCGAAGAGGAAAAAAAAGGAACGAAAGAGAAGCGGTCGTCTCTCGACGCCTCGACGAGATGGAAAAAAAAGATTCGAGCATAACGAGGGAGTTTAGACGAGGCTCTATGTTTTATGCAGATTCGAAGGAATGTTGATCTCCGCCCTTGTCGCTGCTACGAAGCAAGGCATATTTCAACTCTCGTAGCTGTTGGCTAGTACAGGAACTTCCTATTTCAAAGTTAGCTTCGGGGTCTCACCAAAATCTCTAGCAAGTTGGTTGTAATTAAACGACTACGGATGAATTGGAAAAATATTTAGAAATGTTCGATGAGTAATTTATGTTCAATACTCCATTTGTTACATTCAAAACCTGTTGTTTTTAATTTCATTTTAAATTATTTCAACGGCAATATCAATATTAGCAAAGTAACACTTTTTCCAGTAAAATTCAAACAAATCCTTTTGGGCCCATTCAGCGTTAAATATATGATTTACGCAGAGTAAATATGCGAATGTGGCGCAAATACACGAGTCGCCGAGTATACGAGGGCTACACGTGCATATATTTGTTGCATCGCGCCAAAGAAACTGTTAATTCGAGCGCAATGACGTTATCTCATCTTGTTTATTCATCAGATTCCAGGGGACGCGTGGCGCGTCGTTGTCCCTCCCCCGGTCTCTCTCCTGCATAATGAAAGGCAAAATCTACGCCCAGCGTTGGATAACATAATAACGTTCTCGCGCACAGGGCAAACAAGATAAAGCGCACTTTAAATAAATAATACACTCGCGTTAATAGCAGGCGCGAGCGTCCGGCGGGTATTACACCGAGAGAGCCCGTACTCGTCCCTCTCCCCACGCGATAATCCCCCTCGGCTCCTCCCCCGTCCCAGAGAGCCTCACGGTACACGCGCGAGATTTGTCGATGCGGCGATCCGTAAAATTGTAAAATCCCCTGGCTGCCGCCGCTGCTGCGCCCGGGCGGCAATAAAATATTCGGTTTTAACGTCTTGTAGCCAGCCAAGTCGGAGAGAGAGCGAGCGAGGTCGGACCCTTGCGGCGCGCGCGGCATTAACCATCCGCGGGGTGTCGGCTTCGACGCTATTCCAGCGGCGAACCGGCCGACGCTACTAGCCTCGCTGGCTCTCCTTCGCCTCATCCCGGATAAGCTCGTGACGTCTACAAGAAGATAATTATGCCTGCACGCGCCCGGGACTTTGAAGATAAAACTCCGACGAGAATACGTGCGTTGTATACATGTATATATCCTCTACATCTATATGTATAGCTTTCTTTCTTTCGGAACTCGCCTCGGATCTCTAGCTTCGACTGATTTAATGCGCCGCTTTTTGCTCGCTTTCTCTCTTTCTCTTTCTTGCTCGTGAAGAAGCGCACGCGCGCGCGCACCGCGCTAATATCTTAATTTATAGGGGAAGCCTTTTATTTATTCTGACGTTTCATTAAAACCCCTTTCTCGTCCCCCTCCTCGACTGCAAATTTGCACTGGTCTCCGTTTATTTTCCTTTTCTCAAATTAATTAAATCGCACTTTATCTACGTTTAAATAATATAGTTTAAAATTTACAAAGTCTAGAGCGGAGCTGATGTAATCGAATTGGAAGCATCGGCGATCACCGCATGACAAAACGTGCGCCTCATAAATATTCGAATAATCAGAGCGAGTGAATGCGCGCTGGTCATTCCTTAAGCGGCCGAAGACACTCGCGCACGAAAGAATAGCCCTTAGAGGAGAATGAAAAATAAGCGAAAACAGAGAATATAAGGCAGGGAAAGGGTTGAAAGGGGGAGGGGGATCGCGGCAAAGTCGAAAAGCAAAGGGAGCGCAGCGGCAGCTCGTTATTCCATTCCGATTGTTCCGGAGAAAAATGCCGAGCTGAATCGCGAGCCGAGGGAGCCGATCGCTCATTCGCCGGCGCCAAGGATACGAGCTCGGCGATCCTTATGCGCACCGCGAGAGCACACGCCTCTCCTCCCGGTATTACCGGATCGAGTGATGGCCAGGGGGGAGGGAGGGGGTGCAGGACGAGGGAGCAGCCCCGCGGGGATGCCCGGACGACGCGAGCGCGATAATTGTCGTGTCGGACGGACCCCCGGCGCAATGTGGATTGCGAGCGAGAGAGAGAGAGAGAGAGAGAGCACTCGGGGCCACCTGTCGATTCGTTTGCCCGTAGACGTACACACTTAGCAGCAGGAAACGTGCGCAGGGGATTCGCTATTCCTCCGGCGTGTGCGTGCGCGCGTGTGTGCGATGATGAGGTTTCGTTTATTTATTCTTCCACTCACGCTGCTCTGCTTGTGTAATGGGACGCTCATACGGCTTTGGTAGTTTTTACTTTTTTTTCCTCCCTCGAGTGCTTTTACACGGACTCTGCTTCTGGAATAATTGCGGTCCTGCTTTAATCAAGTTTAATTAAAATTTTATTTGTTTAGATTTTTGTTTTCGAGAGTCAGAGCGAGAGAGAAAGAAAGAAAGAGATGAGGAGGGGAGGAAGAAAATAAATATTTTCGTGCCTCTTGTAAGGGCTTAGCATGTGTGTGGTAAGTTTACGTTTGGACCGAGAGGGACACAGGAGCAGGAAAGACGCCAGACGCTTTCCTTGTTCGAAAAAAAAACCCAAGAGTAGCCGAAAACGACCGGAACGAGGGTCGTTTCATGCGCTATCGAGAGACTGGTGTGTCCGACGACACGAGAAAGCCCTAGTGTTGGGTTACCAGACATTACCAAAAGCCCAACAGATAAGGCGCCTGGTCCCCTCTCTCACTCGCTCTCTCGTCTTGGCTCGTTTTTGAGAAAGTATCGTCTGTCCGGAATATATATTCATCGATAAATCCGATTATTTATGGTATCCGTTTTTCACTCCCCGTCTACTATACACCCGGCGGGCTTAGAAAATATAAAGTCGCACGTTTTGTTTTCTATCTCCTCGCTGTTTTTAAAATATAATATTGCTTTCTTCGGCGTCCGGATTATTAAGAATAATTCGTTTAAATATATGTATACAGAAGCGGAGCGAAAGCTGCAATGAAATAAACGAAGCAGAGTACACCTTAAAGTTTTTGCACGCGAAACAAACGTGTAGTTTCCGTATAGAAACCGAAAGCGCCCGGCAGTTGCGCGTCTCGTCTCTTGCATTTCTCAAAGGCCAAAAGAAAAATGCTCGCGCTCCGACTGCGGCTTAATGTGGAGATTAAATATTTGAAGGATAAAAAAAGGAGCTTAAAAGTCTCGTGGGCAAACAAGGCACTTTCTGCTCATAAAATTTTATTGATGCGCGCGGCAGAGAAATAATTAGCGCAACAATAAGCCTCCTGCACAGCGAGAGAAAGAGCGAGCGAGCGATAGAGAGGTGGGGGTAGGCGAAAAAATAATTTCAATGAAGGAATCCCTCCTTTGCGCGAGGAGATGGCGCAAGCAGCAGCAGGCTCGAGTCTCATTAAAGACCGGCTCATTAGGCTCATTCGATAAATTCTTAAAAGCCCATTAAAGAATCTCGAATAACGAGGCTCACCTCGGCAGCCGAAGCGTCAGCGCAATTAGCGCATTCGACTCTGCGGGCGAAACGAGGAAAGGCGCTTTTTGCACTCGCGAGCGCAGCAGCAGTACAGCAGCCACCACCCCCGGGAGGAGCGCGTGATTCTCTTCGCGAGAGCCTCGTCGCCTCTCTGTGCCCCCTCCCCTCGCTCTCTGCCCTGGGACTCGCGCGGAATGCTTGTAATTTTGCCGCGCTCTTACGGGCACCACCACCCCACCCGGCGGCTCTCTCGCGCAAAAACAAATTATTTTCAATTTCTGCGCGCTTCTAGTTTCTATGTAACCGGGCTATTAAACTCCGCGCTGAATCCGATGGTTTTTCTTCTTCTTTGAAACGATATTTTCAAAAGAGAACGGCTGTAACTTAATTAGAAATATTGTATACTATTTCGCTTATTTCTAAGCGATTTAGCAATTTCGTTTTAACTTTCTCTCTCTCTCTCTCTCTCTCTCTCTCTCTCTCTCTCTCTCGGGGCACTTGGGTCTAATGAAGTAAACGTCAAGAAATCGCACGCGCGACCGGAGCGCGTAAACTCCGAGGAGAAACGGTCAACAATTAGCCATCTCACCGCAGTAGCTTAGCTGGGCATAAAAAAAAAGGAATCCCGTCCCTGTCGACCTCGAGCTCTCATTCTCCAGCAGGGCTCTGCCGTTATTGGCTAGAGAAAGTGAGAGTAGCCGCGCCGAGAGAGAGAGAGAGAGAGCGAGCCGGAAGATGACCTCTCCGCTATCCGGGGGCTAGCCGAGAGAGGAAATGGAAGATGCTTGTTCTTTTTATCCGCCGGAGATAATCCCGTTTTGCACCTGCTTTTGTCTCGACCTGCCGGCGACGCTGGGGATAGTAGTCCCCCCCGACGGAGCGTATACCTCGGCGCCGGACTTCTCGTCGCTACGTGTTCCCGCGGAGATTTTTCGAGAGCGGCCGACTGCCGCCGGGGAGAGAGAAAAAAGGAAAACACAGGCAATTAGCGGTGGCGCGCTCGGGGAAAGCGATTTGTCCGGAGAGATGTCTGCCGGTGCGCGCCGGCGACGCGATTTTTGCCGCCGCCGCCGCTCCCCATCTGCGCTTATGGCGTCGCTGTTGACAAAACACGCGGCGCCGAGGCTGCGATAACTCGGACTACTACCTTTATTTTTTCTTACCTTGCTTTCTTTTCACGATATATTCCGACCGTTTTCTCGGCTCCTCTAAAACAGATTATATTGCGATAGGGCCAAAGTTGGTAGGATACATCTACTGGTCAGTCCGCGCCAAACAAATACACAACTAAAAGCTACAAATCCCAGGGGCAATTAAGGGCTAAACCTTGTTTATCAATCAAAGCGCGCACTATCTCGAGGCCGATTTAATTAACCCGCGCCCAGCGGATTATTGGAACGGAAAGAGAGCGAACTTTCAATACACAATATCCCGCAAAGAAAGTGTGAGCTATTTTTTAGCCGGCCCAAGCGATAAATCAGGAGAAGAAGAAATCCGCGAGGCGGAGGAGAGGGAGCGGTAGACTGGGCTGGCTGCGAATGGAAGTATAGGATGCCGCAGGCGGGCAGAGTGTGCTCGCGTGTAAAGGCTCATGAGGGCAACTTAGTTAGCCGCGGTGGGTTGCGAGAGAGCAAAATCGACATTGCCGTCTGGAGGAGAGACTGGCCCCCTGTGCCTCCTCCTCGGCATTGTCCCGGCCCTCGCGGCGTCGTCTTTTCCCGTCCGTATACCCCCCAGCCCGCTGCTGCTGCTGCTCGTCAGGCCCTGCGCTTGCATGGGTATACCTACATACATATATGCAAGCCGCCGGCCGAGGGCGTACATGCGGCACGTGTTGCCCATTCGACGTCCATCTGTCGCTGACAATGCCCGGGCTCTCTGCGGCGCTGACAGGCGCGCAAGCCGTCTTCTCGGCCTTATAAGGCGCACCGCAAGCGTCAGCGAGGCTTTGGATCATCGCGGCGGCACCGGCGCAGAGAGCGAGCCCCACTATACTCGCATGCAAATGCATGCAAGACTCTCTCTCTCTCTCTCAGCTCGGCCGAAAGCAGCCTACGGCCGTGCGCGCACCGCCGAGCGTTCAGTTTCTGAGACACTGCTACGCGCGCACCGAGACTTTTAACGAGGGGGCCTGAATAATCCTCGCGGGACGCTCCGAAAATCGGACGTTGACTTTCTGCTCTCCCTCGACAGAGTCTCGCTCTACGTCGGAGGCAGTACATATGCTAATCAACTGCGTTTTCGCTCGGCCACCAGCTATATATACAGAGACGCTTATGCTGCTGCGCTAAATATTAAGCGCGAGCTCGCAGCCTGGCTAACCGCCTCGCCATTTCTCAGTGCGATTTTAATGTTCCCCAGGGCTGCGTATACACACACATGTGCGCGGGCTATATCGCTATTTGTCTTGACAGTTGAGACGTCAGGCTTGTCTTTCTCTCTTTCTCGCTCGGATGCTAATTCGGCCGGCTGATGGATTTCTTAATAGCTCGGCTAGTTCGCACGAGTGCGCGCCGTAATCCTAGCCGGGACACAATCACTGTTTGAATAATAAATAATTCCGCCTGTCTGCTTTGCCTCCTACTATAATTTACGCTCTCGAGACTCTTTCAATTTTCCCCCTTAGTCCTCACAACGCAACGTCATATCCAGCCTTTAATGTCTTATCATTTTTCAATGGCTTCTTTTTTTATCGTAGATCAGAGCTTGTGCCTTTGCATAATCGGCAGAAGTCAATTACGAGATATAGACATGCGGGCATCGAGGAGCGATAATGCCATTGCAACTTTCAATTTTTCTTTGCTGCGTGTCTTGTTAAAAAAAAAAAAAAGAAATAATCAGCCAAATGCTGGAAAGATGAATCGGACTCTCCCATTGAAGATTCCGCTGTTCCGAAGTAGACTCTGATAGTGCAGGCGGCAAAAAAGCTCGCGTCAGCAAAATAATTTCACAACTACTTGTACTGTAAGTATAATAAGCACACACAGATTGGGATGCGTACGCGGCTGCGCATACTTTCGAGGCACGTATCAGCCGCGCGAGGAGAGAGACAGCGGCAAATTGACGCTCTCGCCGATGTAAATTACGAAAAGGATGAAAAAAAAGTGGCGGTGGTAGTGGTAGTAATGGCGAGAGGAAAGAAAGAAAGAAAAAATAGGGTGGAGAAGAGCGAGGTGAGTGGGTCGGGGTAGTGTGCCGAGGACGCGAGGGAGGAAAGACAAAAGTGTTTGCACGCACGTTTTGCGGTCGGGAGTGCAGGAAGAGAGATAGAGGGCCGGAGGCGGCAAATTTCAATTACGAATGTTCGGCCCAGCTACTGACAGGTCGCCCGGGCGTACGAGGATGGGAGCAGGCCCAGCAGAGAGAGAGAAAGAGAGAGAGAGAGAGAGAGAGAGAGAGAGAGAGAGAGAGAGAGAGAGAGAGACTCCTCCTCTCCCCGGTAGCTCATTCGAAATTCGGTAGCCGAGCAGCTCTCTCTCTCTCTCTCTCTCTCTCTCTCTCTCTCTCGCGGTAATGAAACATTCACGCCGGACCGCAAATTGCCCCCGATACAACCGGGGGGCTGGGGGCCGCGCCCCCTCGATACGCGCGCGCTCGCGGCCCAGTGAGATGAGCAGCGAAGGAAAGAAGCCCTCATCCGAGGTCTCCTTCTTTATTTTTCGAGCCTTATTGCGCAAGCCCTCATTGCATTGCGCCTCTTATTCCTCCTTCCTCTGGCACTCCACTCCTTTCTCCAAAGCCATTTCTTTCCCTTTTTATTTGTTAATCTCTCTTTCGCGCTCTTACTTCGGGACTTAGCGAGTTATAACGGCCCAGCCGGCCCGTACCAGTTGAGCGTCTTGGGCAAGTATGTACGTAAGCGTACGTACCAATAATTCATTAATCAGCCCTGACACCCTAATCTACGAGTAGTTGATGTTTAATTTCAAATGCGTGTCAGTGAAAAGAATTTCTGAATTTTTATGATTAATTTCATAATCGATTTTTCTAGTAGAATAATAAACATATTTTAAAAAAATAAAAATAGTCATATATTGTATAACAATATTTTTTCAGCAGGAACAGCCTTCAATATAACACAATACAACGTACTGTACAAAAATTACCAATATTGGCTTTCAAATTACCTAAAGCTACAGCTATGTAGAAAATTTAGAATTAACCCATCCATCGTCTGAAAGGTAAGTGAGTCTTAATTATATTTTAAACTATTATCGAATACAATTATACATATTGAATTTTCGTAATATCCTCATAATTTTTGTATCGCAAAAACGTATAAAAATCCTACGACAATTAAAGAGGTTGATTAATTTGCGGAAATTCGCAAAATCAGTCGTAATTCAAGCAATAAGCGTCGCGGCATGGATTAGCGAGAAAAGATTCTTGAGAAAGCAGCTGCTCTCGGAACCTTGGCTCGGAGCTCGCGAAATCATCGAAGACGTCCGAGTAGGTCTTGCGGCCAAGAGTATCCTGCGCGCTCACTTGTGACTTCCATAGCGAGGGAGAAAGAGTCGCCGCAGCGAGAGCGAGAGAGGCTAATTGCTAATCGAATCGAGGGTTGCGAAAGGATCAGAATTCTTCTTTTCCCGGCGCGTTCGAAGCTTTGCCGGACGAGAGATTGTCGACAAATGAATTTAATTGTCGGCCGCGCGTCCCCCTGGCCTCCTGGCCGCGAGAGAGCGCAAGCGCGCCTTGACGACCTCTCGAACGGCGCGCAAATACGACGACTCTGCACACACAGCGGGGCCGACCCTTAAAAGTGAAATAACTCGAGAGCGGCACTAATTGCGACCGAATCAAAGGCCCCGCCTTTCTCGTGAGAATTATTCTCAAGCCAGATGGGCACGATGCGCTCTACTCCCCCCCCCCCCACACACACCGTTCTATCTACCCTCTCAGCAATTATATAATGAACCATCGCGAGAATCTATACCTGTAGACATCTCGTCTCTCTCGCTTATTCCCTTCTCGTGAAACTCGGATAATTTTATGCGCAATCAGGGCAGGGATTTTCACTCGACAAGTTCGACGATATACCAATTATTTTCGTCAGCCCACCACTGGCTCTCCACCAGTGATAAGGCCAATTTTAATACAACAATGTTGCAATCACGGCTGTCCCTAGAGTTATCAATGAAATTGAATATTAAATTTCGTTAATCATCATCAACCTGGCGCTGTTGGATTGTTGGGGTGAGTGTGTGTAACTGTTGCGAAATCCATTAAAGTTATTCTGTAAATTAATGAGGTGAATAACATCCGTCAGGCTAATAGCATGTCGGAGGGCCAGATCGGCAGGTAATTTGAGTCCTGTATTCATACACTTGTCGCTAATTTTTTCTGATGAATGGACAGCCTTCATCCTCGCTCTTTGGACGCTTTCGCCAGGTCGGTATCTTTTGATCAAGATTTCTTTTCCTCCCCACATGCTGCCTGGATTCTACACGGCTCAAGAAATTTTGCGATCGCTCGTGTGAGCCCCAATCTTTTTCGATCCCTTTTTTTTCTTCAAAATTCATGAAAAAGTGAGGGCACACATTTTTAGATTTTATTTTCATCGTTATTCTAACAATGTTACATTTTATAAATGTAAAACTAAATAATCAGAAATATAATAGAGGATCTTTTCATTTTTTTGTTGGAAGGGATAAATAATATTTTCTCTTAACGGAAGGAAAATAGCTTGGAAGTACTGCACTTACTGTCCTTTTCATAAATGTACTTATAAATCAAAGCTATGGGGGAATGGATAGAAGAAAGGAAGTAAAAAAAAGAAAGATGAACATGAAAAGTTTGCAATAAGGATGGAAGTTTATTAAAACTAAAATAAAAGCCAACCTTCCGCGAGAATTTTTATTTCGTTTTCAAAGCGGGACAAAAGTAATAAATCACGTCAATTTCACGATTTTGTATTTTAATTTTGCTTAATTTTGCTGTATTTCAATACAGCACAATTAAGCAGACGAGGCCGACAATACTTTTTATTTTCATATATCATATGGAAGCATCGACCGAGCGTTTTTAATTAAAATCCTATTGTTTATCCTACGTTTTTAATAATCGCATAGTAGAGCTTAATAAGTCAAAAAAAAAGATATATAAATAAAAACAAAGTAAAATAAATACACGGCTCATTTCACACGACCACGTCATAATCTCGTCGAAAAGGCAAAATGAGTTTACGAGGTATTGGGGAAAAAGGGGCAGGCTTTAGCCAAGCGAATAAATCGTCCAATTAAGAAGGAAGAGAAAAGGGACGAGCACGCAGGCTCGCGAGTGTGCGTGTGCGGGGCGCGCGCCCGAGAGAGCGGAGGCTCGATTAATGTCGCTTTCCCTGCAACTCTATCGGGGGCCCCATTGGCAGGAGAGCAGACGTAAGCGAGAGGCCCGCCGCTCACGCACGCGGCAATTATGCGCTAGCGGGGCCCGGCACGCGTGTGAGTAAGCCCCGGCGTCTTGGCGTTCGCGTGCACGCGCGAGCCGGCTGCCAGTTGAGGAAGCACCAACAGGGGGGGGGGGGGGGGGGGGGGGGGGGGGGGCCC
>JAPYYQ010000173.1:92608-111479 GCA_030522585.1 Anagyrus pseudococci | reverse complement strand
AAAATTTCCTATAAACCGAGTATGTACCACCGGAACTATACAGTATAGTAATTTTTACAAAAAAATTTTGTAATTTTTATTTATACTTTTTTCTACGTGCAGAGAGGCAAGGCGCAAGAGAGGGGACGCGCAAGCCATCGCGCACGACTGGCGTCTCGCTACCTTCGAGGAGCCAGACGGCCCGATGAAGCTCGAGCGCTTTTAATTTCAGCGCGCCTTTATATACTCACCCTCACCCCCCGCCCCTCGCCTCGCCTTTTACCCCCATCCCTTTTCCGCACTCTCTTCGCGTCGCTCTACAGCACGCGGAACATTCTTCATCTATGCGAAACGCGAGCGCAGAGAATCGATTCACCCCTAGAGCTGTCGGGCTCAGCCTTCTCCCTCTCTCTCGCTCTCGTCTCGTTCGCGTTCTCGTTATCCTTTTTATCTCGAGAAGATCTCTGCGAAGCAGAGGGATAGAGAGGAAAGGAGAGAAAGAGAGAGAAAGGGAGAGCGTCTCATGATTGCAGCGCGCGTGCAGGCGTGAAAAATGAAAGGAGATACGCTAGCGCCCGTAGCGCTCTTTTGTACGGCCTTTACACTTTCCCTCCCTGTCCTCCTTTTATTTTCTTCCTTTTATTTTTTTTCTATCTTTTTCTTTGCTTTTTTTTCAATTTTTTACCTGCGCTCGTACTTCCTTTTCGTGGGAAACGCGCGCGCGCGCGCGTGTGGTGGTCGTTTAACGCCAGCGGAAAGGAGAGCGACGTTTAATTAAGAAAAAAAGGGAGCCAGCTGGTATAGGGCGAGAGGAGGGAAGGGGTAAGGGGGACGCGGCGCAGCGATGGCAACAGCAGTGCTAGCGACGCGTCGAACGAACGCGCGTCATAAAGCTTCCGCGAGAGCCTAATGAAAATTGGCGGCGGCGGCACAGCCACCAATGGGAGAGCAAAGTTTCGTGTATTCCGAGGAAACTTGTTGCGCTACCGAACTTTTAGAGAAGGCTGAAAATTAATTAAATTCTCGCCGAAATGAATGCCAAAACGGCAAAGAGAGAGAGAGGGAGAGAGAGAGAGGGCGAGAGAGGAAGAGAAACAGAGATAGAGCGAGAGAAAGCGCGTACGAGCTGTGAAGCGTTTTGACGTCACCACCCACCTCATCGCGCACGTCTACGCGGAAAATTCGACGCTAAAAAAACGCAAACAAAAACAAAAAAATGGAAACTATTTTTCGTCGCGCTCGCGCGAGAGCTGCATTTCAAGTGGTGCGTCTAATTAAAATTTTAGGAGAACGCAAATATTTGGGCTGCGCGCGGTAGTGCGTAATATTCGGCCGAGATGCAATTTATTAAAATATTTGTATAAAACCAGCAGCTGTAAAATATATAAAATAACAAAAAAAAATAAAAAACCAACGAGTGTTTACATGTAGCTCGAGCGAGCTTATTGTTTAAAGCTCGCCTACGCGCCCGGCAAATAATCCGCATTTTTTGCCATTACAGACCCTCTGCTAATCCTCCCGCAGTTTCTATCCACTCTCGAATCCCATTTATTTTGTCGGCAAACATTTTTCACCCGGTAAACCACACAGGTCCCTCTCCCTCCACACCACCATCTACATTCGACCAGGCGAATTCAACGCGGTCGCGGAGCCTTAAATTAGTTAAAAGCCAAAATTCGTCGCTTATTTAAACAAGCCGGCGCTGGTGTAGGAGAGAGGGCAGGTCAGAGAATTCGGGAGGGAGTGAAGAGCTCGGGGCATCGCGGTTCGCGCTCGGTCAATTGTCAGCGTGGTGAGGCATGTCGAGGTGTGCAGACTGGATTTTCAGCCGCGGCATCAGAGAGAGAGTGCGATTAACGAGCGGCGAAGGTCGAAGGAAGCCAGCGAGGGGAGGAGAGAAGAGAAACAGAGCGCGGACCGGGGGGGGGGGCTGATGGCGAACCAATCGGCGAGGCCTCGTCAGCCGCGAAATTCGCGGAGTCTGTCCCACGGGGCTGTCCGGCTGGTCGAGCTCTCTTTGTGCCCGGAGCGCGGATTAAACGCCACCGGGCGCGGCTTCGGCACTCAATCACGCTCTCTTTCACTCGGCCAGCATGGCTCTTTGGCTCGGCACCAGGGCCCCGGTAATTCCTATGATTTCCAGCGCTTGTAACTCTTCGTTGCTCTCGGTCGAGAGGCAAGGCTGGCGAGGGGAAGGGAGAGGAGGACTGATGAAAGCCGAGTTCGTATGGTGAAATAATAATCGTCGGCGATGCAGCGCGCGCTCTCTCTGGCTAAACTTCATCGGTGCGCTTATTACAGTGAATTCAAATTCCCTCCCCCCCCCCGCGCGCGATCGAATTATAAGTGCGAGGAGAGCTGAATTTATGCGCGCGCCAGCTTTTACTCGAATCTACGTATATTCACGCTTAAATGTGGTTACTTTAACGCCAAAGTTAACTTGTTAACTACGAGCTCTCGGGAATCGAGGCTAAATTAATCTTTCGACGGCCCGTTGTTTCCCCCATACCCTCGTCAACGCGACTTGATGACGAGAAGACGAGAAAAAAAAACATTTAAAAAAAAACAAAATTTTTTCCAAAAATTTCCAACCGATATGTCGCACGAGTCGCGTCGACAATCTTCTAGGAAAGCTCTGCTTTTAAGCGCGAACAAAAACGATGACGACTGGGAGCGATAACTTCCCGATGGGGGTATATGTGAGAGATGAAAAAAGCCTCCTTCGCGAAATGAGAAACAGAGAAAAGGTGCCTAGCGCCGCTATGGAGACTAGCGGGATAGAGCAGCACAGAGGGGGGGGGCGGAAACGCGACGAGGCTCTGCAGCAAGCTGATAGCTTTAAAAGCGCGCGCCCGGAAATTCAGCGGGCTCGCGCTTTGAGAGCTTCCGCCTCCGAGTCTCGTCTTTCCTCTAGCCACGTTTTCCTCTCTCCCTCCCCCCGCAACATCACTATAGGCGCACATCCTGCTGTGACTACTGCGAATTATCAAGCGCGCAGTTTCTTTAATGTACCTCCACGAGTTGTGCTCGTGTCATTCTTCTCGATGCAAGCGCTTTTATTTATGTCCCAGGCATAGTAAAGGGGACGAATGTTGAAAGGCATTTTTTGATAAGAAAATTAAAAGCGATAGGCCTTACCGTGTTGTTATGGTAGTAGGAAATAATGTACATATGTAGAAATGGACACGTGTATTTTAGAAACTGTGGCTAACTGTGCCATCTGCGGCATCGATCTTGAAATACCGCTGAATAACCTTTATTAAATTGAAAAAACAGTCAGGCGTCTACAAGTCCGTTATTTTTTTTTCTAAATGTTCAAACAGCCATAGGAAGAAGAGAAGTCTGCTCGGGATTTTCCAGGGGCACAGCCGTATACAGGCTCTCTCGCTTACTCGAGCTCGTAAATTATGCAAAGTAGCCGCGCGCGCACGTAAGCGCAAGTGTGATCGGAGCAGCGCTTAATTTGCTGGTGGAGCAGCACAGCAGGCCAAGCTCCTCCCAGTGCTTCTCGGCTCTGGCCCCATCCCCCCTCTAAAACCCGTGTCTCCTTGCGCCCTCTCGCCTAGCGTCGCTCGCGCAGGACCCGATCGTCTTCGCGCGTGTGCCGGAGGCGGTAGCGAAACTTTACCAGTTAATAGTTACCAATAATCGTCCTTTCTCTACGGGGAAGCTTTGCCCGCCCGCCGGCGGGCCTGCGGAATTATGGCCGAAGTTTCGACCGAGAGAGACAGCGCAGTCTCTCGCTGCTGCTGGCCCGCCGCGAAATCTGCCCGATCGCATGGCCAAGGGCCGCGAGCCGGCACGTGAGAGTCCCGTTGTACGAGGAGAGCCGAGCAGCGAACGCCCCCCTCGCTTGAATAACCAAATCGAATTCCGGAAGCTCCTCTTCCGCAGCGGCAATCTCTTCGACGACTTAGCGCTCTGCCTATGCCCGCCTGCTGAGTGAGAGCAGTCAAGCCAGTCACGTTTTTCTATTAAATTTGAAGCAAACGAGCGAGCAGCCGGTTTAAAGTAGAAACCGACAGACTCGAGGACGTGCGTATGCCTGCCTGCTGCTGGCAGAGCGAAAAGACTCTGCCTGGGACTTACTTCGGAAAATCGGTTAGCAGCGCGCGTGTATGCGTGTGGTTCTGCGGGATATCTCGACTTGACGCGCGCGAAAATAAACTTGAGTCTCGTAAATGCCATACGTGGAGGGAATTCATCTAGCTTGTTTACGCCCTGACTTGGGGATTTTTTGCCATTCTTAACGCCCGAGAGCTACCGATGAAGCTTGGCGGGCTTCAGTACGAATTTGTTTACGTTTTTCCATATTTTTTTACATTTAAATATTTTACTTTTCACAGATTTTATTATTTTCGAATTGTAATTGTAAATTACTACTGCATTATTAGAATTTTTATGTTATTATACGAAATAATTTGTTCAAAAATTTACAACATTTACCATCAATGCGAAATATTCAACGAATTGAAATTTTTACGTTTTGCTAAAGAGTGAAAGCAAATTGAAATCCTACATGAAAATTATCATGCATGTAAAGAATTTAATGAATTTTTTTTTACAGCTTCTGGGATAAGAATTCGAGCAGAGAATGCTACCTCCGTGAAAACGTCGTTATGCGGAAAATTAATTAAAAACCTGTTTTTGTAAATATTTTTTTCGTATACGTTTGACATGAGGCTTAATTAAAAATTTTGGTTTTTTTTCTGCAACGTATTTTTAGGCTTTCAATTTCTTGAAAAATAAAGAAACATCGAATTTCGTTGGAAATTTTAAACAAGAAACATCAGCGATGTAGAAGAGTCTAAAATTAAAGCCTAGGTGTAACCACGTTCTTGTCCGCCTTTCATTCGCATTTATCAAAATGAAAACGGACAAAAGCGCATATTTAAAAAAAAACGTGTACGCACATTATCCCAATTTTAAGTTTTACAATAAAAACTGTCTGAATGAACTAGTAGTATTATTATAATTTTTAGCTTAATATCCTACGATTTAAATGCGAAATCCGGAAAAGCCGGGGTAATATTTAAATTCACGCAAATTTAACGAAATTAAATTTCTCCCTTTTAGTCTCGAGCAATACTCTCACCATAAAGCAAACCCTCTCTAAAACGCACTTTTCATAACCAACGTCTCTTTTAATAAAATCAATCATTCGACGAGAGCGAGGAGGCAGCAGCGGCAGAAGCGCGCAGAAGGGCTCATCAATAAAAGCAAACTTGCAAAGCCCTTCGGGATGCTGGCTCTTAAAAACGCGCCGGCGATATTCGATCTCTCAAGCAGAAGCAGCGGCAGAAGGAGAAGAAGAAGAGGAAGAAGAAGAAGAAGCGAGCCCTCAACGGCAAGTTTTCCAGCAGCCCTGGCACTAGGGAATGGAATGAATAAGCGAAAAGCTCGGAGAGCGAAAGAGATAGGCCCGGAGGGTGGGGGGCGCGCAAGCGAACCAAGAAAAGCTTGGGAAATGCGATGAGTGACCAGTGGCATAGAGGAGAAAGTACGTTCGAGAGTCGTTGCCAAGCGGGAGACTACAGAGTGGAGCTCGTATCGGGGAGCGAAAGGCAACCGGCTCGAGTGGCAAATATTAGTACGAGAATCGCCGCTGCCGAAAGCTCCCGCCCGAGAGAGAGAGAGAGTGGAAGAGGAAGCGGGGGAGAGGTGAGCTTTCAGGACGAAAGCCGCTTAAGTGCCCCCCGGCTGGTGCGGGGCCGGCTCGTTTCCGAAAACGAGTCTGGTCCGAGTAGCAGCGCCGAGCACACTGCACAATTACTCCGGCGCATCCAAGTTCCTCTCCTCCCCCTCTGCCACTCTCTACTCTTCTCCTCGTGGTCATGGTTGGCCAAAGCTTCGCGGTGCCCACTTCGCGGTTAAAACTCCGTTGTCGGGGCGCCGAGGGGGCTTGGGAAGAGGAGGTTGGACTTTAGGGACGCGGCTGTAAATTTAGCCGTGGAGGTGTGCAGTGCGCGGGGGAGTACGGAGTCGAGATTACGCACGTGCGTATATCTTTTATTGCACCGGGCTTTTACGGCCCTTATAAAAGGTAAAATATATATAGAAATATAAATATATATATACCACGACGCTCCACATTTATACGACTTGATCTCCTTTTCTCTCCGACTACTCTCGGTGGTAACCCACTTTGGCTGTTTTTATTTGCGTCCAATATGGCGAAGGCAATAATAAAGAGAAGCAGAGCAGCATTTTTTTGTCCACGAGGACGAGGGAGCGATTGTCGCAGACGCAGCTGGCATGTAATTATGCGCGTTACAGCAAGGCGCGTCATCGTTCGCAGCCGTGAGATTTCACGTTGCTAGAGCACAGAGGAAGTAAGAGGGAGAGAGAGCTTTTGCGGTGTAGCAGCTGTCTCGGCTGCGTCCCCTGGCGCTAACGCGAACTAATTAACGGTCTGACCGAAAGTTAAAAGTGCAAACAAGCCACGAGCAGCGCCGAGCGCCGGGGCTTGGAGGTTCCCCGCAAAGAGCGAGCGAGAAAGCGAGTATGGGAGAAAAGCGCTCGCGTCGCCTGACGACGCAAGAACTGGAGAGTGCCCGCTGCGGTGCCTCTCTGCGCCACCTCCCGAACAATTCCCGCGGAATTAAAGTTGCCGAAACCTGCCGGCCCTGACCGCGATCATCGGCCTCCCGCCCTTCTCTCACGTCCCCTTGCACTTACACCCGGACTAACACGCAGTTTGCAAGAATAACAAGAAGCTAAGGAAGTTGTTCTTTCAATTAAAAAAATCGACTCTTTTCTCGAGTTTTCTCGAGTGGAAGCGCAAGTTACTACCTGCGCTTTCACGGATTTCGGCTTTCTAGCCCGGCAGCCTGGCAACTGCTTAGTCGAACCTGCGCCCCTTGCAAGCAGCGACGCTGAGACTTGGCAGAGAGAAACGTCAACAGCTCTCGGTCGTGTTGGTTGCCAAGGAAGAAAGCAACGAGTCAAGCCCCTCTTCGGGATATCTTGAATAAACATACGACACCTCCCGGAGTAGTAATGACGAAGGGAAGGGGTGAGGGGGGCTAAAAGAAGGTGCGCAAAAGCCGCGTCGGGCGGTGGTATACGTGGCAAACGATGAAAAATGCATCCGTGCACAGCCCCGGGGCCGAGGCCAGGCAAACAAAGCCGAGAGAGAGAGAGAGAAAGGGGGCGCAGCAGACTGTCCCTCCCTCTGGTCTCCTGCGACGCTCTCCGAGGTGGCAGCGCGAAATTCTTTCTAACTTAATTACTCTCGAGACTAGCGCGAGGAGGCGATTTTTGCGCTTTTCCCTGGCGCCACTCGAGTGCCGCTCCCGACACGACCCCTTTCACCCCCCCGGCTTTACCGTCCGCCCCCGGCAGCGGCTCTTTTTTGCGGCTCTCCTCATCTCCCCCGGCCTTTCTTCCAGCCTCTTTCTTTCTGCTTCTCCTCTTAACAAGCAAGAGAACCGGAGAAAGAGAGAGAGAAAGCCGCGCTTGTTTTGTTTGTTCACCGGAATTTTTAAAGACTTTTTCGTGCTTTTTCTTCACCCTCATTTTTCTCCCCCGTCCGAGAGCGTGAGTCTTTTGTGAAAAAATTGTTTGCACTCGGATGGAGTGTTCTTGCTCTCGTAGTTTCTTCTACTCAAGATGCCTCGATTGTTTGGGGTATTAGGGCCGACGCGGGGCTTAAGCGAGAAACCGGAAGCGACGTTTTTGTTGGAACATTATTGTTTCCCAAAGCACCTAGACACCCTGTTGAGACTCGAATTTGTCTTTTGTTTCTTGGCCTTTTTTGTTGTTGTTCTTAATGATTCGATAAGGAATTCAGAAAAGTAGATACTCCTTACGTTCTAATTCACGTGTTTCATAGCTTGTGTTTACAATTAAAAAAAAAACGACTCGGTCGAGTAAATTTTGAACACAAAAAGTGTCTTTCCTGCAAATTACAATCCATCTGAATCAGTAACTTTGTTCAAACGAAGTGACCCGTGATCGGGAAAAGACACATATCGATATTTTCGAAAAATCAAGTTATGAGACGAAGCGAGTTGTTAAAGAAAAAAGGCAGAAGGAGAACGATCTCGAAAACGAGAAAGAATTTTAAGATAAGGCAAAAGTCATTCGAGAGCGAATAAAGACTGGCTGTGGGCCAGGCAAGCTTTGTCGTTGGCATTGGGAGTTCATTTGCGTAATGGCCTGTTAAAAATCCGTCGTTCAAGAACGCGCGCTAAGCTAAATCGCTCTTGCTACTGACTCGCTGACGACGAGAAAAGGGCGCGGATCTATATTATCGCTTATTCGTTCGAATACGTTATTTTCGAGCATCAATTTCGAGCGCGAATTAGTCTATATCATCTATAATCAGGTGTGATTTTAATCCCTTCAATAAAAGCACCGGTTTCACGTTTGTTAGCCCATCAAAGTGATATTGCTCTAAAATAGGCTCGCACAGATGAAAAAGTTGAAAAATTCATCGGCTAATTTAGACAATAGTTAAAATATACAGCTTAAACTACTTGAACCGTTCTCGGAAAATATAAAGGTTAAAGTCGTCGCGAGGAGTAGCGTGCGTACCTGTCGCCGGGCGTATTCTATTTTCAGGTGAGCACGTTTTTCAAAGCGAAACTCTCTCACGCGGTAGAGAGGCGACCACCGAGACGCGAGTAGGAGGGGCATATCCGACGCGCGCAAAAGAGAGAAAAGCAAGCCGGCGCCTAGAGAAGGCCAGAAGGGTAGAGGAAAAATGAAGAGGGAGGGGGGGCAAAGACGCGATCCGGTTACGGGGCTCTTTGTAAGCGAGTATTTGATTCCCGTCGCGGGTGAGGGCCCGAGGGCGGACCTCCCTTTACCCACCTCGGGAGATCGCGTAATAATAGCGTCTTTCTCGCGATGTCACGATAGACAGAGACGTCTTTGCAAGGATGCATCGGCGAGAGAGTCTGGCTACGACAAAGGCCATAAATCAAACCTGGGCCCTTCTTCCTCCCAGCCGATTTTACAAGAATCCAGACGGGAGTGAGTAACCTTGTTGGAAGTCGACGCGGAGGAGGAGGCTGGTGCTTCAGGAATCACTATAAATGGTAATGGAGAGCGGGCCTCTCGAGCCGCTCGGTTGCAACGGCTTTTCTCTCTCTCTCGCGCGCGGCATCGACGCCCGCGAGAAAAACACCAGCCTCTCGGCTACGTCCGTGCGTGTTTACCGGAGGATTGAAACGGGGCTGGACGCCCGTTTGGAAATGCGATGCTTCTCTTACGGCTGGGGCGTAAATAAAAGGCCTTTCTTGAGACCTAATACAGAGTGAGAGCTGGACACACCTTTGCGGTACCCTCGATGCGGCTAGCTTACGTATGCGCATATTTCGGCGATGGAAAAACGACGGACTCTAAGATGTATTCGGAGCCGATGAAAAGGCGTCAAACGATACTCTTGTGTCACCTTTTTTTCACTTCTAGGGTCGATAAGCTGTGAAAAGGCTTGAAATGAGGAGCCTTTTTTTCATTCCTTCGAAAGATTCCGAGCTCAAAGGGAAGAGCGGCTGTTAGTTGATACGGGAATGAAAAACGTGGAACAAGTAGTACAACTCCGTGGTATAGTCAGGCAACTTTGTCTGCGAGTTTGTAACGTTTAACAGGCATTAATGGCAATAGAGACGAGTTGGTAAACTAAAATTATTACATGACTTTGCGACGAAATGGTTTTTCAACAAAAAATAGTCATTCGCGATTAAATTAAAGAGACACGTGAGAAAGGTTTGAAATAGAGAAAGACGCGGACGGTTGGAAATTCATTTTCGCTTGTTTTTCAACGCAGCCGCGTATATACGCGTTTACGTCGGATACTCTTTATTCAGGCGTCGTAGGGCGTAAAAGCCAGGCTGGCGTGCATTTTGCGGGCTTTGTCTGCCGCTCGGGCGCAGCTCTCCCACTGCTTTGCTGCGCGCCAGTGGGAAAAGCAGAGAAGAGTCAGACCTGACGCTCGCGCCTGCGGGAAGGATACGTGCGCGTGTGCCATGGCATTGTTTGTGAAAGTGCTATGTAATTTCCGAAGCCGGGAAATTACGCAACGACTTTCCGAGCGCGGTTATAAAGCACGATACTACCCTGATGCGTTTTTTTTTTAATTTTAACTTTGTGCTTTATCTTATGCAATTTTTTTCTGATTTTTTTTTATTTCGCCGGGTTGCGCAAGTTTATGTTTTTCGAAACTGATGGAGTTCCATTTTCCGAGTAAATAGGAAAAATCGGTTTGAAAAAATATCGACGAGCTTTCGATTGATAGCAGCAATTTTCGATATTTTTAGATTTACCCGACGCCATACAAAGTCGAAAATTTTCAAATATATCTCAAAACTATATTTGGTCGACTACGCGTGAACGAAGTATATGAACATTGTAAAAACTGACAACAACGCGTATACATAAGGTCGAAAATTAAACGGCGAGAAAGCTAGTGGAAGTGCAATACGAACATACAACGAAGTAAGTTCGCATAAACCGAGAAACTCGACAGCGGCGTACTATTTCGAGGGAAATCCGTTTTGCCCGAGAGCGCATCTTTTTTTTACGAGTCGCCCGGAAAAAAAAAGTTGGAGCTTTACAAAAGAGAAGACGATCAAACCAGGAGAAAAGTCGTAGGGGCCCGGCGCGAGTTTATATTACACATCGATGGAATCAGCCAAGCGCAAGACGAGCGGAGGCCGTTTCGCAGCTGCTATTACATTTTGTTATCCCGACTCTCGCTGGCCCAGCTTCTCTCTCGACTCTGGCCAGCTCTCGGGGCTTAGCCTTCCTCGTACTTCCTCGAATTTATGAAAATCCCTGCCTCCCGGCGATTTCGGCCTTGCCAACTTCGGCCGAGAAGCAATCGTCCTTTTCCAGCGTTATGAATGCGAAACCCATATTTTTCGCGTTTCACTGGCTGCGCTTCGTTCGCTCATGCCTTCTCGGCATCGTCTCACTGCGGCACCTTCCTAGCCGAGGGATATTTTAATTGAAATTTTTCCTGCTTCTCGAATCTATTGAAGGAATTTTCGTTCCTCGCAATTAATTTTCTGAATTACTTGGAATTATGTAATAATCTCTATCTTTGAAGTAATTTGGTGATCAAAGAAGTGAATGTGATTTTTGACAAGTTTTAAACATTATTTAATTACTCTCTTTACGAAAATTCAATATCATGAGCTTGCGTACCGGAATAATGAATCAACTCTAATTTATTAACGAAAGCCAAAAGTTTTTAGTGACAAACTAAAAACTTTTAATTTATTTTGTAATCATTTAACAAACACCCATTACCGAATGGAGTAAGTGACTTAAAAAATATTCGCGGTAGATATGAAAAATCAAAATTAAAATTGCGCAAAAGGGTATGTTCTACATTGTAAACTACATAAGCCGCGCCGTGTGTACACATCGGAGTTGACAAATTAATTTAATGATAAAACGCACGACACGAAAATTGCATCAGACATTACATGCTCCTCTACTCGGAAAGTCACGCAGAGAATTAAAATATGGAAATGAACAGCGTGCGCGTACGTGTAGCTGCAGCCCAAACAGAAATATTATTCGTTACAATTTTAAATAAAATTACATAATCCTCCTCTTCATCTTTCAGACTTAACTTCTTCAAACTTTTCCCACAATGCTGTTTCCCTCGTAATATCCCTACCCTAAAAAGAAACAATAAAAACCGTAAAACCTCCGAGTAATAGCCAACACATTGGAGAAGCGCAACTTCTTTTGCCACTTAGCAAATAAAAATTTCACTCTAGCTCCGTAAGACAGGGTTAGTCCAACACTGCTAACGAGCGTGATTTAACTTTCGACTTCGTGATCCGGAAGACCCGCCAAAGAACACACGCACATATATCCGAGCACAACACACTTGGCGCGAGAAAAGATACGCCAGTAGAATAAGACGCCAAGCAAGGCAGAGGGACGAGGATTGGGGATGGGAGCCCGACTGTTCCCCGTTGGTAGAAGTGCGGCTACGTGACCGACAGCTCGGCGCAGGCCTTTTATATTCAGCTCGCGAATTTTATTACAGACCGCGGAATTTTTGCGCAACCTACGCCAGCCTTAATCCAGACGCTTGTCGCTCTCGAGAGCCTTGCCGTATCCCACCTCCTTCTCCTCCTCCTCATCGCTTCCAGCTTTTTCGACTAGCACTAGCTGCTTTTTACGCCGGACAGCTACCGGCATCCCCGGGGCGACGCACTCGACTGATAAATGCCCTCGTCTCGCTGGAAAGTTGCACGGGACGGGGAGGGGTGATGCTAGAGGATCGTGGCTGTAGTTTTCCGACAGGGCGCACTCGCGCATTAAAACTTCGTAACGAGTCTAAACAATAAGTTTTACCGCGTTTTTCGAAAGAGAACCAACGCACGAGCAGCGAGCGACTCGATTCTGCCGTGAATATCGACGACTGAATGAATAAACGGAAATGAATTAAAAGCGATTAAACGACAAACGCATAACATTCAAATAAAAAAACATTTTAAGAGGAGCTGCAGGTCACGTAAATAATAGCTAAGCCGTTGAGCCGCAAAGCAGGATAACTATAACGCAGAGCAAAGGAAGAGCAAATAGAATATTCGTCGTCCCCTTGGCCATGCTCTTGCTTTATAGTACAGCGTATATATATAGCGGCATCGACTTATCGCGCGTTCTCGCGATCTCCAGAGCGGCCCTCGTTGCCGCCTCAATTCCTCCCAACATCGCTGCCAGGCAGTTATCCTTCCCGAGAGCAGTCAGCCGCCAGGCTTTCTCTCTCTCTCCCTCTCACTCCAGGGGGGCAGCTACGCCGGTTCGCGAGTCGAACTAGTTAAATCATTCCCCAGCTAAGGGGCAGAAGGGGAGGAGGGGAGTCTGAGGTCGGCGCGGATTCGCGGCACGTACGGCGAATTTATTTGAGCCGCGTACGGCGTACGCGCTCTGGAAGACGCCGGGCGGACCCCGGCGAATACGCTAGAGAGAGAAAGAGAGAGATATACCGCTCTCTCCTCCCATACTCCTAGAGTTTTCGCTCGATGGAGTTTTGCTACCCACTTCGTGTGCGCTCGCGTTTTGACTCTCCTCTGTACCCCTCTTCTCCTTACCCCCACACACACACGCTCTTGTCGTCCTACCTCTCGACTCTTATACCGTCGGGCTTTCCTCGACGAGTAATATGTGCAAACCGGAGTTTTCTTATATGCTCTTCTCGTCTTTACCCGACTGGTGCGGTACTGCTGCAGCTCTATCCCTCTCTCTCTATCCCTCCTTTTTCCTTCTCTCAAGCTTTTTGGAGCGGGAGAATAACAACCGCGCTTACGCTGGAGAAATTATGGGCCGTGTGTCGAGAGCTTGGTACGAAGGTATGATTTGTCAGTTAAACGAATATTATACTAGAACTCGGCTCTCTCATCCCCGTTTTACGCATTAAACGAAATTTTACGCCTTTCGTACGTCTTGAATGTTTTAGTTGCTGCTATGGTCGAGTGCTTCACAGACAACCCGATTTTTGTTTCCTTTCGAACTTTAATTTCTAAGCTGAGATTAATATTTTGTTTGGTTATTCGACAAAGCTATATTGAGGCGCTATCAGCAAGCGAGAACATCAGTAGCCTATAACCCTTGCGGGCAGAAAATTTCTTTTGATACTAGAGATGAACCGAGCGAAAAAGCTGGTATGCTTGGGAAGAGGAAAAGGAGCAGGAGGACGGGGAAGAGACGGGGAAGGAGAACGAAAAGTAGGAGACGTTGAGAGGGAGGTAGGGGTGAGAGGATCGCTTATCGGAAAGTCTACTGCGACGGTTTAGCCCATTACTTCTTGCGGCTATGGGCTCGGCAGCGGACGATGCCGAAGAAGGAAGGGTGGGGGGCAGCCGAAGGACGGAGGGAAAAAAGAGGGTTGGCTTAAAGATTCAATCGATAAGCTGCAGGTGTTACAATCTACGAGGGCACGCGGATTGCTTGCAGACGCGAGCTCACCCCTCCCTGCACCCCTGCCTCCTGCTCCGCCTACCCCTACCAGAGTCAGCGAGGATTTCGACTACGAGAGCTTTTTCTCTTACGAGCCACCATGCATCGAACCATTCTCCCCCCCTCTTTTCCTTCCCCCGTACTTGCAGAGGAAGATCGTCTCCATTTCCCTTTAATTGCTCTCTATACCCCCTACTGCTCTTCTCAACCTGCCATCGGATAATTTCACGATAAACGGCAAGACACATGGCTGCGATCGTCTGCTTTTTCTTCTTTCTCTTTTTTTTTGTTTTTTTTTAAAGGGGCAGAAAAACAGGATCTCATGATTTAAGGTTCAATATTAATCTCTCTTACGTAGTTTAATGAAATTGCATTATTGAAGTGGAAACCGAATGGAAAATATTAGAAAAATTAGACACCTGCGGTTATCTATGTTCCGAATCGTAAAGCTTTCGGATCAACTAAAAGAAATTATTCTGAAAATAACTGCTGCTCGATTTGATCGCAAGCCAGCCATAAAGGGACTTTCAAATAGTTGTACTATTAAATAGACAGTTGTACTATTTAATAGTTGTACTACTAAACAGTCATCGAATTAATCAGTACGTGCGTCATATCATATTTGGGTAGATAAACACCAGTAAGGGAGTACGTCAAAACGAAACGTAAACGAGCTTCCACTTGTACATTCCATCTTGTTGCGAACCAATAGATCCCACGAACATGAGAAACTTGTGTTCCTAATTCCAGCGACAAACACAGAAACGAGATAAAGAGAAAGAGGAAGAGAGTGAGTGAGAGTCTCGTTCTCCTTCCCCAGGCCTTCGTCAATTCCAAAAGCGGACGCGCTCGCGCCGTTAAAATAATTACGGTCTCGCGTGAACAGGCCTTTGTTTGATCGGTCTGCGTGATGAATCCGCGCACATTGTGCGCCTCCAATACACATGCACTCCCTTTCTCTCCCCCTCTCTCTCCTCTCATTCTCTTCACGAGATAATGGATTGCACAGCATCAGCGGTATAGCAGGAGAGACCGCCTGTGCGTGGCCTTCATTTTCAGCAACGGAAAATCGTTTACCCAAACGACCCTAAACACGCTCTTATTCGTGTACACCCCCTGTTCATTCTACTCTCTATCCTTTGGCGCTGAAAATTCGTTCTTGAATATAGGAAATATTCTCATGACGATACAACGAAAACTTAATAATCAAGAGGGAAAGATATAGAGAACATGAAAGTGGACGCGTAAAAGTTGGATCGAGCAATACAGCGAGTTCTCTCTCAGACGCTCCCTTTCGACTTTTTTCCTCCTCCCTTTTGCGTCGTTCGTTTACGCTCGAGTGCGCACGGCGACGATTTTGAAAAATCGCAATCTCGAATAGTAGCCAGCCAAAAAGTTTGAGGACAGACTGAAGCAGCCCAGACGATAAATACAATGGAGAGGAAGAAAGAGAGGGCCAGGGGGAAGATAGCTTGTTTTGCTGGCTTTTTGTGAATTCGTTCGCGCGCCTGCCGGGCATCTGACCGGTTTGCTTTCTGCGAGAGAGAAAGAGCGGTGATTTAAGGAGCGGATGCGCATCCGGTTAACCGTCCTCGACTGTCAATATTTGCCGTTTGAGTTTCGATTCTGATTCTCACAAAAGGCCTCGAGTAAGAGCCGACAGGATAAACTTTGATTGTCGCCTTGTTTATCGTCGTTGCTGTTTAAAAAAAGTGAGCTTCGTTGCTCGCCGTATAATTCGTCGATGATACATCGCGGCATATTTACAAACATCATGGGCACTCGCAGACGTACGAAATAACGCGACAACGCTCGAAAAAGCTCGTAAAATATCTTTCCGCGGAGTCAAACTCGCTCTCGGCGAATCCATCAGATGAGAGGGGCGGCACGCGCGCGCATATCAAACTTTCTATTTGCGCGGGCGCATAAAAATACATAAGCCGCGAACACGCTAGGGACAGGGGCCCACGCGCAAATGTATACGCACGCGCTCGCATGCATGCTCAAGACGCATAAAACGTTTTGGACAGCAGGGTACAAAGGGCCGGAGGAAATTGAAGGAGAGGGACGGGGAGAGAAGCAGAAGAAGAATCTCATGCATGTAAAAATATTCGATTCGCGAGGAGAAAGAGAGAAAGCGAACGGGAGGAAAGGGGCAAGCCTTGTCTTTCTCCTCTGACGTTTGATTTCGAATTGCCGGAGGCTCGGGGATCATCTTCCTCGCACGGCGGAGCGCGTGATTTCGCTCGAGCGCGAGAAAAGCCGATCCTGCCACGAGGAAAATTACTTTTATTATTATGATAAAGAGCCTCTGTCACGGCTAGGCTATCACGCTCAAACGTACACACCAGCACACTTCTCTAGAATTCGGGTCGAGTCAGACCTGTCTATGTGTGTGCCTGTGTGAAGACGAGGTGGACTGTAGGTATGGGACATTGAGAAATGGCGCAAAGGCTTTTTCCAACTTGTTCGCTTTGATGATAAAAGCCTCAACTTGCGCACATTGCTCATGCAGGTGATCATTTTCTTTCGAGTACTCTGTGATTTACCGACGATACACGGAGAATTCGCAATAAAAAAAAAACGAAGCAAAATTAGAACTAGTTATTCAAACACACGTGACCGAGAGACTCATTGGGGAAAAAGAAGAAAGACGAGATTCGTGAAAAAAGTCGGTTTTGATATTTCGGGCACGGCCGAGATGCTGTCGGACGAGAGAGAGAGAGAGAAAGAGAGCCGTTATCGAGGTCACGTCTGTAACTTAATAATCACCGGTCAAACAAAAGTGACGGCCGCGGCGTCGGCGGCACAGCGACGGCGATGACGGGGGTGCTGGTGTGGTCGGCCGGTCGGCCATGATTAATTATCGCTGGAAATCCCGGCTTTAAAATTCCCGACCGGCCGGCGAGAGAGAGCTGAGCCCCGCGCTGCGTGCTAGTGCCGCTTCTGCTGTAGCGGCAATAGCCGAGTGCCCAGCGGAGAGTAGTATAGCAGAGCCAATACTGTGTACACACGGGCAAATACACTTGGCAAATATGGATATGCGCAAGCCATTCGATATGTAGGTTGAAACCGAGGCCGTATCTATAGCGCAGCCCGCGTGTTTAATTAACGTTATACGTGCGGAGCGCCGGCAGAGCCTCCTCTACCCCCCCGCCTCCCTCATCCGCATCCCTTTACGCGCACGCGCTACGGGGCTTTATGAAAACGAATTTGCCCGCGAGGCCTCTACTACGGTACCTCTACCATTCGCCCCCTCTATCCTGCTCTTCCCCCCCACCCTTTCTGCCAACGGTACGTTGCAGTAAATAAATGAAAATTCACCGGCTGTGGGGAGAGCTGGGTAGAGGAGGGAGGGGGCAGCAGTTTTATCGCGAGCGAAAGCCGCGCGAGAGTATTTTTTTCTCTCTGTCCCTCCTCCTCCTCCGACGCAGCCACTGCCGCAGCTACTGTTATACCACTACTGCCGCGACCATGGCTTGCTTTTATTTTGCTATACGTCCGCTACGTCAGACCTGACAACAGTCCGGGAAATTAGTAACCGGATATTTTTGGGACGCTGCTGTGTGTTAAAGGAGACACCGAGCCTGATCTTTCTCTTTCTCGCATTCTCTTTTTTTCGTTTTTTTCTCTTTTATTTTTCATTTTTTTTTTATTTTTGAATAATGCTCGACTTTTTTGGAATTTTTATGCCTGATGCAAGTATCAGCAGAGTACCGACCTGCAGCTTGCAACAAATTTATTCACATTTTAATTGAGCTCGTTGTTTCAACAGCCTTAAAATAGACGGTGTTCTGTTAATATTTTTTAAAGAAATATAAAAATTGCAAACCCTAGAGAATGTCGTTATTTAGGCAACGAAGCAACAGCCGCGTTCGAGCAACCACTCCGTAATACAGGGACACCTTCGCAGCCTCCCCCCACTTGCAAGCACAAAAGCTCAAAGAACATTATTCTCAATATTAGACTCGTGAAATAAAGAGAGAACTGCTGGTGGGAGAAAAAGAAAGAAATAAAAGGCTCCAGCTTAACGAAGGCCGGAGAGAGGGGGGGGGGAGCTTGAGAGATCGAATCCACAGCGAAAAAGAGCCGTCCGCCTGTGGTCCACAACAATACGTCTCTGTCCCAGCTCGAGCCTCGCCATGTATATACACCGAGGCTAGTGTCGGAGGCTCGGGAGCGGGGGAGGAGGGGAGGGAATAAAAAATTCAGCCGGACCATACGTTACTTTCCGCGCTCCACACGTCGCGGCTCCGACGCGCGCGATACATCTTTGCCGCGTCGACGCTGGTGGCGTCGATGAATAATGAAGCAAGCGTCCATTTTCGCCTCTCTCCCCCCCTCCTCTCTCTCTTTCTCTTCTCCAGGCAGGCTCTCTATTCTCGGGGCTTAGGCTGCGGGCATATTATACGCGCGCTCTTCTCTCGGCTCGCTGGAAAAGCAGACAGGGCAGCCTACTGCGTGCGCGTGTTTGTGTTTACGGAAACCCGATAGCTCGGCTCTATATACGCTCTCCTGCTCGTCCGATCGCGCGCATCCAAAGATCGATTATATTGACGAGAGCGGACAACCGCCAGAGAGAGAGAGGGAGCGACGGGAGAAAAGGTAATTCATCAATATGGCCACTGCGATGAAATAAAGTATATTTGCCGATGGGATTGAGGCGTGACGCGACTCTGACTCCTAGCAACAAGTGGCGGATCGCTCTCTCTCTCTCTCTCTCTCTCTCTCTCTCTCTCTCTCTCTCGTGCTTTCGTAAGACTACTTTCTTTCCCCGATACTCCTTGTACGTTTTGCATTCGCCTCGGATTGTTTTGCCAACTGAAATAAAATGCTCCGGTAAAATTGCTATTCTCGCGATACAGATTTTTTCATCATTCCAACCTCAAAATGGCATCTTTTTACCAGATTTTGAGGTTGAAATGATGAAAAATAGTATACTGGCCTGTTACGGGAGGTGTTT